>PVIR01014162.1:13754-40927 GCA_004026965.1 Petromus typicus | reverse complement strand
CAATACTGGGTGTGGAGACCCACACCCAGCAGCAACCAGTACCACATACCACAGTGCCGGGTGTGGTGGCTCACTCCTGTAATCCCAGCACTCGGGAGGCAGAGGCAGGAGGATTGTGATGTGAGTTTGAGGCTGAGCTCAAGGCCAGCCTGAACCACAAAGCGAGACCCTGTCTCCAAAAACCTAAAAAAAAAAAAAAAATCGGGTTCCAATAAAACGCCGGTGCCCTTGCAATTAAGGAAATTATTGCCATCTAGTGGCAGTTTATGGGGCTGCAACCCCAAACTCGGGAGGGTAAATCCGTAAAATTATTGACAAGTGTGCTATGAGAAATCAAGACTTTTTAAGTTACTGCCACCTTCCTCCCTCATTCCTGCCTTCTTAGGACAAAATCTGTGCCATCCTCTGGCATCTGTCCTCCTGGGTATGCCCTTTATATGGTGCACACTTCACTGGTGGCCAAGGACTAACCTGTACCCAGAGCATCAGCGAACATCCTGATCAGGGCTCATACTATTTTCTGTAATTCCCTACAGGCCTGGCACCCAGGAAGATCCAGTAATGTTTGTTAAGTGGGTCTTAGTGAATGCCTTTCACTCAAACTTATCATCACTCTGTATGAGTCAGGCCAACACTAAGCAGCAGTTTATTTGAATACTGTATATAGTAAACATCTGATGGGGGTGAGCGGGGACTTGATGGGGCTTTGTAGGGAAGTGTTCAGGGGAGGGACCCCATTTACAGGGCAGTGGATGCCCGGAACTTCTGGGTCAAGCAGAACACAGCAGCTGTGAGGGCTGTGCACTGACGGGCCAAGAGTTTCACACTCAGGTCATGGTAGCCTCTCTCACAGGTCAATTTTGCAGCCTCTACAAACTGGTGGTAGGTGTACACCACATCCTTCAGGTTCCCAGCTGCTTCCCTGTGCCGGGCAGAGCAGTGGCTGCAGTCTGTGAACTGGAAGCACAGGCCAGCCAGCTGCACCAGGTGCTGGAAGGTGTCACGCACGGCACCCTGCATCTCCTCTGGGGACTGGTCCATTCTAATCACATGCTGACAGCTTGACAGGAGCTTCTGGGAGCCCATGCAGAGCCGGCTCCGGCTTTCCAGAAAGTGCCAGGTGCACTTCTCTGGGGGATGTCTGTGTCCACCCCCCCAGGAAGCTTCTAGAATGTCTTGGAGCTCCAGCAAACTCTCCAGGAGATGCATGAAGCCCTCAGGGGTGCCAGAGGGGGTGGCTCTCAGCTGTCTCAGCACTCTGGAGCAGTACTCTGGCCAGATGTGGCTCTTCCTTGAGAAGGACGCCGTGCTGCAGCTGTGGGCCCGGGCAGGCATCCAGGGTAGAACGAGCCGGCTTCCGGCAGAGGGTGGCGAGGTAAGGGGGGCAGGAGGGTATGCTTCTGCGTTCCTGTCTTCTTCCTCCGTCTCAGGCTGCAGGCCACGGAAGCATGTGGCATAAGAGAACTGGCAGCTACACTGCTCCATCCCAATCCCGGGGGCCACCACCTCGTGTAACCCTGCAAAACCCAGAGACACGGCCCTCTTGAGATGGGCAGAAACTTCAGGGTGGCTTTCTGGGGCAAAGCACAGGAAAGACTTCTCACCCGAGAGGCAAATGCTAGAAGTGTCATCTTTGTTTTTTGAGAGTGAGCAGTGGTTTGAGGCTTCTAAGTCCGGCTCCGCTTGCCCCAGTGGTAGCTTTGGCGAGGAAGGATTAAAATAGGGCTGCCGAGGAATGTCAGTAGGGGTTGAATCTTCCCCTATGACATGGTTCAGTCGCTCTGCTATGACCTCCCCTAGAGGGAAGGCAGATGGAACAGTCTGCTTCTCTAGCAAGAAATGGGGGTCTAGATCCAACTCTGCTAGTAGTTCTTGTTCTTGAGTCTGGCAGGCTTGGACTAGGGCTTTTCCTTGGGGGCTCTTAGGAGGATGTAGTGGGGTCTGCTCAGTTCCTGCTCCAGGAGCCTCCAAAGGGAGAGAGCTAATTAATTCATTAGCAGGAGAACTAACGTGAGGAGCCTGTGCAGCCACATTCACCACACCCTCAGAGTCACCTGAATCCTTCCCAGATTCTTCCTGAAATAAGCTGGCGCCATGTTTGTTTGTAACTTTGCTGTCACTTTCTAAAGGTAACTGTTCCTGTCGAGCCTCTGGAGGGGTAGAGGCCATCTCTCTTGAATTCATTTCACATTCATCACGTCTAGCCCCACTTTCAGGGGACAGCAAAGGCTCAGTGTATTGGGGGTCAGTTTCTTGTATATGATTTGTAAAACAAGATCCCAACCCCACTTCCAGTTGGATGTCCCCCAGCTCCAGTGTGTCTCCTTGAGAGACACTGTGTGGCTCTGGGCTGTCTGGGTTAGGCTCAGTACTGGAGAGAGGGAAGGTGCTGTCGCTAAGATCTACCGCGAGTTCTTTGGGACCAGTGACACCAGGTTCTTGAAGTGGAGATGTGGTTTGGAAAGGTTTTGTCTGAGCAGTCTCTGGCCCAGAAGAGGCTGGGTTAGGGCAGTGAAGGCTGCTTGCTGAGGGACTATGAGCAGCGGTGGCCAAAGGGGGAACCTCAGAACTCTCTTTACTATTGCGGTCAATCCGGAGGCGAATGGCAGAGATAGAAGACACCCGAGAATCAATGACTGACTTGGTTTCCATGGTCTCGGGCTCCATCTCTATGACCCTGGAGGCTGGATTTTTGTTCTTTGTCTCCCTCAGGGGCGCCAGCAGCCCCAGAGCCTTGGTCTCCAGGAGGCCGGGCTCACCCTGCATATCCTGCAGGGAGGACACAGTTGGCGAGGCGGCAGCAATGCTCATGTAATGTTCCCTGTCATAGTAGCACACATCATCCATGCTTTCCAGGGAGGCGGATGGCACCAGGGGAAAGGAGACCTGAGAGGTATAGTCAGTCTGCAGGAAGGACCTTCTCTTCCGAAGGTTCTTGGCATACTTCTTCACACCTCCCCTTCTGTTTGGCTGTCTTCGTGGCCCAGAACGTAGGCTCTCTGAAGGAGAGCAAGTACCGGCCTCACCCTGCAGGCCTATGGCACTGGCTTCCTTTGCAGAAATGGCTCTAGGTTCTGGGAAGCAAGAAAGGAAAAAGTACATAAAGATAAGAAAAACAAAGAAGTCTGCAGAGATTGAGTTTGCCTGGGTTCAAATCCTAGCTGGGCTGTGTAGCCTTGGAAAGGTTACATTTTAAACTCAGGGTTGGGATGGAACCTGCCTTGCAAGCACAAGGGCCTGGGTTTGATCCCCAGTAACCACATACCACAGTGCCAGGTGTGGTGGCTTAACCCCAGCACTTGGGAGGCAGAGGTAGGAGGACTGATAGCTTGAGGCTGAGTTCAGGACCCACCCTGAACTACAAAGGAAGATCTTGGCTCAAAAAAAAAAAAAAAAACCTAAAAAAAATGTTTTTTAAACTTCTCAATTTCCTTATCTGAAGATGAAAACAATTATTTTTATATTTTTGGACTGTTGATTATTCAAGATATATTTCATTGTCTTGAGGTCACAAAAACTTTATTCCAGATCTCCTTTCAGGAAATTATATCTTGCCAGTGGCTGTCTGCTTGAATAATAATCATGACTACTATTATCGGTGTTATTTATATGTTGGTAGTACTGGGGATCAAACTCAGGATCTTATGCCTGGTAGACACTCTACTGCTGAGCTATATTCTCAACCCACAAAATTGTTCACAGAGGTAACCCTGATACCGGTCAAGCGATCAGATTTATAAACCAGGCAGTCAGCTGCAAATTCCCCAAGACTTTAAACCAGAATATATGAACAGACTCCCATAAAAGTGCACTGCCCAACAGTCCCTCTCACCCCCCATCCTTCACTCAGCACAACGGTGGCCCAGTAGGGGAAGGCAGGAGGGGACATGGAAGGCTGTTGTGGGGTTCTCAGGGGGGCAGTGCAGTTTGCTCATAGGCAGACACATTCAATTACTGAACTCAGGGTAGACAGTTGAGAGTATATTCATGGAGCAACAACTGCCAGGGCCAGGTGTTGTGGACACATTCATAAGAGATGCGTGACAATGTATCTCAGGGGCTCTAAGGAGTGCTCGGTCTGGTAGGGGAGAGAAAGCTCAACACAAAATCATATACAGAAATATGAAACTGAAGAACACGTACCAGGCTGGGGAGACCTGCCCTGGTCTGTGAAATTGGGAAATATTCCCTGAAGAAGTGAACTTCCCTCTGAGACCTGACAAAGGGACTGGATTAGCAGTGCAGGAACAGGGCAAAGAGAGCAGAGGCCAAAAGACCAGAGGTAGGAAACAGCTTGGATGTGACCAGCATGCGCTGCATATATGTACTGATAAAAAATGAATAAACTGGAAATTTGTAAGGGAAAGATTCCCTATAGCTAGGAAATTAATCCTGAGCAGCAGGAATGTGGAGGGGGCTCAAGAGGGAAGAGAGAGACAGGAGGAGGCTCTGTCACATGGAGCTCTACACAGTGAGCTCACAAACTGGCCTTTTCCCCAGAGCAAAGGAACACACTGGAGAGGGGAGGCGGAGGGTCAGAGCGCAGAAGGAAAGGGTCGAGACAGAGAGGGAAGGCAGGAGCTTTCCCAGCTCCCTGGAGTCACCCTCATCGTCTATGCTCTGTTGCCAATATTTTTCCTTCAGAGAGAGAGAGAGAGAGAGAGAGAGAGAGAGAGAGTGTGCGTGTGTGTGTGTGTGTGTGTGTGTGTCTGCACATGCATCTTACAAGACTCAAGTTGGCTTGGGAAGTTATTCTGTGCCGGAAGACATTCACTCTTTATTGGGGACCATGCAAGGAGCCTGACAGAAACAAAGGCAAGAGATTCCTTGCCTTCTGACTTGAAGGTCCCTTGGACTCCAAAAAGCTTTCAGTGCCATTACTGTCTTTCAGGTCCTTGTTGCTTCAAGGTCTCATACAGGCAGCCTTAAGGTCAGCAATGACACAACACTTCCTCTACTAGGCACCTTGTCAAATCCTTTTTTGTGAATTCTGTCCGCTCTGTAAGCCCCAGCCAGGTCTTCACCCCTTTTGGAAGAAGACTTCCATGACTCCTACTGTGGAATCAGTCACTGCCATCTCTGCTTACTCACAGGTCTTAGTTATTGCATATTGCTTACAATTTGGCCCCTGAAATCTGGCTCTGCCTCCTCAAGAGGAGTATCTGACTCCTGTTACCCTCTCAAGCTTGGTCCTGGCCCCTTGAAGCTGCCTGTGAGCTGAGGACCTGCTGTGAAGGCCTCACCTGAGAGGGTGTCTGGGGGTGTGAGCTTGTCAGCCGCGTCATAGTATTCCTCATCCGAGCTGCCATCCTCGAAAGCCAGAGGCAGGGGCAGGGCCAGGCCGTCCAGCGTGGAGCTGGGCTGGGCCTCGGTCCAGCCCTGTGGGGCCCAGATGGCTGGCGCACACCCCTGCCGGGAAGCAGTGCTCTCCGAACTGTCGCTCAGGTGGCTGCCTGGGGAGACGCTGGAGCACAGGCTGTAATAATCTGTCCGGCTGCCCTCATACAGCCTGGGGTCCAGCCTGCCCATGGCCAGCTCTGGGCCCCAGCTGCAGTTTTCAGGACCAGAACTCTGGGAACACTGCGTCTTCTGGCACTGAGGGTTGGCACTCTGGGCTAGGTCCAGGAGACAGAGGAAGCCACTGGTCTCGATCCCATTTTTGTCCTCTTGGCTGTTAGAATCCAGACCGTCTGAGAAGCCTGGTGAGCTAAAGTGGAAGAAGCCAGACCTGCTGGAGGAGCAGGCATCTAAGTCATCTTCTTCCAGCGCATCCATGGACTCACTCGAGCCACTGGTCCTGCAGCCTCGGCTCTCAGTGTTGGCGGAGTCGGATGCCTCAGACTCGGCACTGTCTGTTGTGCTGCTGGCCCCACAGGTGCTCGGGCCCCTCCTGGGCCCCTCAGGTGTGAGGCTATTCCTGGGGGACTGCTCCTGTTTGACGAGTGGCCTACAGGGGCCCAGCTTCATCAGACGTCTACTACAGAGAGGCTCCAGCACACAGTCCACTTCAGAGGACTCCTCTGAGTCACTGCAGGCCCTGGACTCGTAGCCTGAAACACAGGGGATTCTGAGGGTTAAAAATAGTATCTAGGACTCGAACACTTACCCATCCTGCCAGAAAAATGGCGTCCAGATGGGCAGCTGACCCACATCATGCTGGACTCACTGATCCAAGTTTCCAAGGACTCTAGTTTCTTTCTATACAATCTGACCACCCCTCCCACAGCTATCTGAGCCACCTAAGGAGACAAGATGAATCCATTTCTCCTTCCAAGGACATGTGTCTATTTATGGAGATGTGGTGGATATTTTATTGGATTTCCTTCTGACACAGGCAAACTCACTCAGGCTTAAGTTGCCCCCCCCGCCAAATCTCACCTCTATCCTGAGAATTAAAATCATCTGAAAATGATTTTTACATTTAAAACACAAAACAGGTCCCCAGTCCTACTCTGATGCACTAAATCAAAGTGCTAGGGATTGAGGCCTATGGATTTATTTTTAAGAACTTACAGAGGATTCTGACCCCACTAGGTTGACACCATTCTGAGCCTAGCCTTGGGCATCTCCTGGTATCATTGGCCTTTTAGGACACTGAAAACTCAGCTCACTGCAGGTAACCAGGAGGGACACATGGTGGCAGGTGGGACATTAACCCAGCTCTACAGACTCCCTCCTATAAAACTTCTCTGAGCACATCTTACCCAGCTGAAACTTTTGTATGGTTTCTCCTGCTTAGAGGGAAGAGCTGAATCTGTGCAGTTGTGGAAGGTTCTCACCATACAGCCTTGCTGCCTCTCTCAGAGGATGGCCTTGACCTGCTCCCTTCCTCAAGAGCCTCCTAACTAGCTTTCACAGGAAGGCCCAGACCCAGTCTAGTCACTCCCTCCACAGGAAGGCCCAGACCCTTCTTCCGCTATCTAGTCACCCCTTCAGAGGATGGCCCTGCTCCTCTACCACAGTCTGTTGCCATTCTCACAGTGTGACTCACATCCCTCCTCAGCCTCCTTGCCACAAGCCCTCAGAGGATGGCCCGACCCCTCCTCAACAGCCAGGTTACCTGCTGCTGCCTCATCCATTGTGCTCCAGCCAGACAGGGACTCCTCACAGACTCTGACTTTGCCCCACTGTCTGGGGCAACACTGTCTGCTTTTGTTACCTGTTCTTCAAGATCTGTTTCAGGTCCTGCCCTCTCCGAAGCACTTTCTCTGACTACTGCTAGCTGCCAGCCCCGCAGCAGCAACAATAGCAGCAGGATTGCCTCCCACCACTAGCCTCCAACAGGACTGCCTTCACTCTCTGTCTCCCTGATCAGACTCTGAGGTATCTGTTATTCATAAACACACTGCACAAAAACAAAGAAAATAAGTATCCAAACTCATCACTTCCTAGCCATAGTCAGCCCTCTCTGTGGGTTTCACACCTGTAGATTCATGGGTTAAAAATACTTAGGCAAAAAATTGCCACTGTGTTGAATTTGTGAAGACTTTGTTCCTTATTTATTTCCTAAACACAGTATAACAGCTATAGTCCCACCATTTATAGTGTATTTGCTATATAAGTAATCTAGAGATGATTTAAAGTATACAGGAGGATATGTGCAAGCTATATACAAATCCTACATGTTTCATAGATAGCGCTTGAACAGTTGTGGATTTTCGTATTTCTTGGGCTGTTTGGAAATTAATTCCCCACAGGTGACTTGGGATGTACTTTAATTTATTATTATCTATTCTCTGGAGATGACTTGTGCCTATTTTAGTCATATGAAGGGCTCATTACATTGTGGCATGCTACTGAGCACTTCTCCATTCAGTGGTCTCCTGCAGATAGCTTGAAATTAGCCGTGATGGGAGTATATATACCACAGAATGAGGCAACTGTTTCACATCAAGAGATTTGTCCTCCAGTAGAGATAATTGTTAAACATTTATCAGCGTACCACTGGAAAAATGCAGCAGCAGTAGAACAGTGCCGAAGCAATAGCCTGATGCTGGACCCTAGAAGTCGGCCTGGGCACCTACCCAGCTTCTACTTCTTCGTTCCTTACATGCTATGATTTTAAATTCCTGTGTCTCCAGGTAACTCTTTCTTCTAAACATGGAAGGTTGAGAATCTTACAGAGCACAGAGGCATGGAACAGAACCAGCTAAGTGTTTTTTCTAAACACATGTTACATCCCTTTTGCTGAGAAATAATGATAAATACAACGGATTTTTAGAGACATTTCAGGAAATACTACAGAGAATCAGAAACCTTCAGCAGTATTTCTTGGCTTTAGGAGAATTTCATACACAAACAAAGCTTCTTTAATATTTAAGAAAGAGCAACTCTTTCCTTGGAAATAAATGGAGAAATATCTCTCATCCACTCAGTTGAAGTCCTGGCTTAGCTGCATTCAACCTGCCTCTCCAACTTGCTCTTATGTCGGGACCAGTGAAATGGGTCTATTCTTTCTGGGTCAAGAGCTGGTGCCTCACCTTCTTCAGCAGATACCCGGTGTACTTGTCTACTTCCAGGCCAGAGAAAAATGGAGATAACTGGGTTGACAAACAGCCTGTAGTATCCAGCAATCAGGCAAGCTAGGTCTTTCGCACTGTTGGATTCCAGCAGCAATGTTAGAACCTTTGAAGGCAAGGAGAACTCTTCTGTTTATAAAGGGCCAATGGACAAGGCCTTGTGGGGCCAAAGAAAGATTCCAAATAAACCCAGCCGTGATCCACAAATAGGCCTTGTCATGCCCCATATTCTCAAAGACAAGGATCTTGATGACTATACATGTATACACACACACAATTGCACTTGCTAACATATACACTCACACACGAACAAGGAGTTTTTCCCATTAAATCTGTACAGTTGTTCTATTTAACCTCTCCTCCAGCCCCTAATTTCACCCAGCTCTCCCACTCAGCTCATTCATAAAATGAGATACTTTCAAGACCTGACTAGAAAAGTAAAAGAAGAAAATGTAGGGCTGGGGATTTAGCTCAGCGGTTCCAGCTTCTGCCTGGCAAGTGTAAGGTCCTGAGTTTGACTCCCGGTAACCACATACCACAATGCCTGGCATGGTGGCTCACACTTGTAATTCTAGCACTTGGGAGGCAGAGGCAGGAGGACTGCTGTGGGTTTGAGGCTTGCTTGGGCTACTCAGTGAGTTTGGGGCCAGCCTGAAGTACAATGCAAGACCTTGTCTCAAAAAAAAAAAAAAAAGCAAATGCAGAATAAGGGAAAGAGATATGGGAAAGAGGGATATGAAGAATAAAAGACCATTCTAAGCTGTTAGGTTAAATTGAGGGAGAGAAAGATAAGTATAGGGAGACCTTCCAGAGAGACTCAGGAGGCACCTTAAACTGTATATCCATCTTAAATTGTGCCACTCAGAACTCTCAGGCAGCCATTCTGGCCCAAGACATGGTATTCCCATGGTATTCCTCATCTACCTGAATCCAACAAAATTTGGATTCAGAGTTTTCCATCAGGAAAGCATATGGTCCATTTCAATTTATACAAAGACAAACAAATAAGCTAAAATAATCCTTTTAGATTTTCTCAAGATAATTTACCCTGTTTACACACACTTTCCATTTGATAGAACAGGATGGACAATGCATTCTTGTAAGCAGATGTTGAACATCAAGCTTTATTACTGTTTCAAACTCATATAAATTACCATGGAAGAATTTAGCCCCAAACTCCAGAAGCTGGACTTTAGAATCTCTCCCCACTTTGTTACCTTAATGTCCTGAAGATACACTTTGACCATGCTCACTTTCTCAGACTCTTCTGCCAGTTCGACACGGCTGATGCTGGCAAACTCTGCTAGTGTGGACATGATGTTGAGTTTGCTATTGATAATTTGGCTAATTCCATACTTGGCTCCAACTAGAAGGGCAATGTAAGATTCTCTATCCTGTAACTGCAGAATGGAGGATTAGTATCCATCCCAAAGCTAGTGAAAATACATCACACTTGTAAGAAATAATACCTCTCTTTGCTAATTCTATGATTTCTACTTTAGGTCCTCACTGCTACCCCGAGACTATTGCCAAGTCTGAGACCCATCTAAAGCTAAATTAAGAATAAACTTACCTCTTATAAACCCTTTCCCATAGAGGACTATAACCTGTTCCATAAATACAGCCTCTTCCCCTTCAGTATTACTTATTAAAATCCTGTCCCTTCTTTAAAAGTTTATTCCATAACCTACTACCTACAGAAACTATCCGCCTTTTAGGGAGTTAGAGAGATCCAATAGCATTGTCTAGCTTTAAGAGAATTTCAGGTGCCAAGTTCTGTTTCTCAAACACAACAGCTCATTTTCTCTGTGTGGTTCCCATTACCACTTTCTCTCTACTTCTCTAACAGAAATGAGCATGTATGACTTATTTTGATTATTTCATGCATGATTCACATTCTGTTATGTTTCTGACATTAGAGTTGTATTTACCTATATTTGTAACCCACAATACTCAATAATCCCAAACCTGAGTCAGTCTGTGTGGCTGGCTGCATTTCCCATTATCAGTTCTTTCTTTAGACAGGAAAGGTACAGCGATACTGGGACAGGAACTCTAACCCTTGAGAACACTGATAAGTTTTTCTTGTACCTTTAAAGCTTTGTCTCTTTGATGCAATCTCTTTTCCACCTATTAGATCTCTTATTTACACAAAGACTCCATCTATTTTTCCCTTGTTCCCTCCTACCTAGTGCTTTTCTTTTCTTTCAAAACACTGATTATCTCTGGTATGAGAAAATGAAGATGAAATGAGTTCTAGAATGTATGTTATATATTGTGAAATAGAAAATACTCAAAGTGAAATGGGGTGAAGGGGGAAAAATAATGAGATTATAACAAAAAAGAAAGGAAACAAAGTTTATGTATATAGGGAGTGGGGGTGGTAGGGTGGGTAGGGGTATGGGAAAAAATGAGAATTAAGTTGTGTCATATATTGGTATAAATTCTCATTGTTGAGTGCAATCATGATGTGTATATGTAATGTACCAGTAAAGTTTCAATTAAATTTAAAAAAAAAACCTGATTATCTTCTTTCACCTACATTGTAAGGTCAGCAGTCTGATTAAATGGATCCATCACTGAAAAGAACTGGGAGGCATGTTACATCTCTAAAAGCAATTTTGTGTGTGTGTATATAATATATATATATATATATATATTTTTTTTTTTTTTTTTTTTGAGACAGGGTCTTGCTTTGTAGTTCAGACTGGCCCTTAGCTCAGCCTCGAACTCACAGCAATCCTCCTGCCTCTGCCTCCCAAGTGCTAGGATTACAGGCATGAGCCACCATGCCCAGCACTGTGGCATGTGGTAGTGACTGATGGTGGGTTTGAGTCTCCATGCCTGGCATTGTTGTATATGGTTATCAAGGATTGAACCCGGGCCCTTGCGCTTGTAAGGCAGGCAGGTGCCGGGACCACTGAGCTAAATCCCCAGCCCTTATTAATATATTTTTTTAAAAAAACCCTTTCAATGGCACTGTAAATTGGTACTTGGCTGGAGAGTCCTGGGGTTCTGACTATGCAGTGGGGGGCGGAGTTCTCTTAAGCCACATCCTTAGACACTGACTCCTGAAAAGTATGTGCTCTAGGCCTACACTCCAGAAAGGAATAGGAGGAAGAATGGCATGGAGCAGAGGACTCTTCGGTTTCCCTTGTTCCTTCTCAGGCGCCCCTCTCTATTCTTCCTTTCTTCCGAACAATCAGGCCCCAGCCTGGCAGTCGGACTAACCTCCTGGCTTTCCTATTCTTCTTCATCTTTGTGCACCCAAAGCTTCACAACGCACCACTCACGACACCCTTTACCAGAAACGCCTTTCCTCTCTCCGGAGGCCTGTTCTATTCAACCATCTTGCCTGCCCTTCGTGCTTTTTCTTCTAAGTCAGGCTTGATAACCTCTGTTTTCAAATCCCACAACAGTAGTTCTCTACATTTTCATCCTTTTGCTTTGTCTTATTGGGTAGCTTGCTTTATCCTTGAGGGCAAAAGTCACATCAGATTCATCTCTGCCTCTCCTAGCTCTTTCATTGTACATTCTGAGCAAGGACATGACAAATACTTGCCAGTGAGCATATTTAGTTTCCCAAACAGATTCTAGTACATGGAAGAGTCCTGGGGAATTCAAGGATTTATAAATGATACAAAGATTTGCAGAGAATTTCCAAGGTCCAATGTACAAAGAGGATTTCAGAGTTCTTTGATACGTACCATTAGAGTAGCATTAAAGATTTTCCCACCGTATGTCTTTAGTTCTCCAAGGATCTGTAGATAATTTAAACGTAGCTGAGCAGCAGAAATAAGTTGCTTAAATTGAAAAATAAAAAAGGATTGTTGAAGACAGAATTACTCACTTGCCTAAAATCCAAGCAATGTTGGAAACATTTTCTCTGAGGCTTCACAACAGACAGCTGGGTGGGTTAGTAGGGGCCACAGCTATGTTACCTTCTGTCGGGGTTCCAGCAAGTTTTGGTTCCTCTTCATATGGAAACTAATTGCTTTCTTGATGTCTTTGCCTTTCATGTTTCGGAGTAAAGTTGGAGATATAAAGTTCTCTATTCCCCAGTCCTTCCTGCCACGAGACATTTCAAAGAGGCCCGTATTTACAGTGTCCTTGGTTCTAATGAAGAGCATAACCACATTTGATTCAGTACTTATTAGTATTCCTATAATACAGCAGTCTCTTTTTCAGTATAAAGACTATGTCATTTTTTTTTTTTTTTTAGTTTTTTGAGACACGGTCTTGCTTTGTAGTTCAGGCTGGACCTGAACTCAGCCTCTAACTCAGCAATCCTCCTGCCTCTGCCTCTCAAGTGCTGGGATTACAAGCATGAGCCACCAGGCCTAGCATTGTGATATGTGGTTCTGATTGCTGGTGGGCATGAGTCACCACACCTGGCATTGTTATATGTGGTTACTGGGGATTGAACCTGGGACCTTGAGCTCGCAAGGCAGCTGCCAGAACCACTGAGCTAAATCCCTGGCTGAAGGGCTATGTCTTTATCTACATATCTGTCTGTATATCTATTTTTTCCCCTTCATAGACACAAATTAAATAATTTTAAAAAATCACAGCCATCCAAGAATCAAACCCCACTGAGCATTCTGCTGTGGTGTGATATTCCATGGCACATGGAACTTGTGGAGGGCATGAATTCTCAATCTTTTTCACTGCAACACATGGATGATCATGTATTATATAACACACTTGAGTTGTTTTGTTTGTGGTGCTAGAGATTAAATGCAAGGCCTTGTATATGGTTGGCAAGCTCTCTACCACTGGTTTACACTCTGCTCAAGAACATCCTTATGGACTAATAGAACACCTATAAAATCCCAAGGTCAAGTTTCAGGATAGTATTAGCCTAGCAGCCTCAAGAGCCCCCATAAAATAAAAATACAGTGCCTCAAAGCCAGTGCATGCCTGTAATCCCAGGTCATAGGAGGCTGAGATAGAATGATTCGAAGTTTGGGCTGGGGATTTAGTTCAGTGGTTCCAGCACCTGCTTCATGCATACAAGGTCCCAAGTTTGAGCCCCAGTACCAAAAAAAAAAAAGATTCCAAGTCTGAGGTTAACTTTTGCAACTTTGTGAAGACCAAATCTTCACAAAATTTAAAAAATTTTAAAAGACCGGAGTTGTAGCTCAGTACAAGACCCTGTGCTCACTCCTCTTCTCCCTCATCAGGGCCATATGACTCAGTGGTAGAATGTCTCTGGGTTTGAAACACAAATACACACACACACGAGCATGCGCACACGTGCCCACACACTCTACAGCATCTCAGATCCCATACTAGTATATCAGGAGAAGGACCAAAGATCTACTGCATTTAAAAAATATGATTCCCCATATGATTTTGATGTCTAGCCTAGATAGAGCTGAGATTTGGAGTGGCGCTTTAAAAACCTGGGTGGTACCACTCAGCAATTTTAAGTTCAGCATCAAGAAGTGCTACTGTCCTAGAACTTAAAATTACCCTTGCTGGTGTTTAATGTAACAGGAACTGTTCACATACATAGAAAGAAGGCACTTCCAAGGCATTCCTGTTCTTAGGAAGGCGTAACACTGAAGTTGTTGACCGACTGCCCAAGACATCATCCCAGGGGCTGGGAATATACAAGGGATCCTGTGTCATTCCATCTGGAGCTGGCTTCTGCCCCAGAGGGAGCAGCCAGGTTCTGACATCTGGGGGGAACCGAGCCAGGTGGAAAAGGATAGAGAGGAAAATGGATGAAAAGACAAGGACAGATGGGTGGGTGAGGGTGAGTATCAGCTTCCTGTAGCGTCTGGCCCTCCTGGCCAGGGGCCAGCAGAGTCAGAAACACAGCACAGCTGCTGTCCCTTGCCACTCACTCTATATACTTCAGAGAGATTTTCTGTGGCTGGGCACATGCATAGATCCGCTCCTGGATATGCAGGGCTGCAAGCCGGAGTGCAGAGCTGCATTTCATTTCCACGGCGAAGCGCTCCTGCAGCACGTCACTGCAGCTCTAGAAGAAATCAGGTAGAGGGGTTGGGACACAAGAAGAGGCATACTGCATCCTCTACTTCTCTCAGATGAAAGGCAGCAGGACCAAGAGCTTGGCTTTGAGAGCTGTCTCTGACAGTTCTGGGTTATGTGACCTGGTTAAGTTACTCTGAGTACTGGTAATATGCATATTGGTACCTGAATCTACCTTACATTGTTTCTTCAAAGTTTAAAATAAAGGGTATGAAAACAGGTACAAGGCACAGAGTAGCATATAAAAATAAAGCACTGATAGTGGACTGTTATTACAGTTATTTCCTGTAAGACTCTGGGGGAGCAAATCCCCCTAGTCTGCGTACTTGTCTCAGTAGAACACTTACGTCTCCCAAAGGATTAATTTAATCCAAATAAAAATGACATAATAAATCTTGCCTAATGAGGTAGGTAGAGAAGATTTGGTTAAGGGTTAAGAAACAAACATATGGCTCTGCTTCTAAATGGTGACCCAGACAAATCGTCTTTCCAGGTTTCATCATCTCTAACATGAGGCTTTGAAGCACTAAAACCCTTTTAGCAATAGAAACTGAAATGGTAATGATTCTTAATATGTATCATGCACACTGCGGACTGAGCCTAAATTCCACTATTATATTACGTATCTCCCATTACAATAACCCAGGAACAGCAAAGGGAATTCTGAGGGGTAATTAGTCCTGTTCTTCAGAAAAAGATAATCCCTGTCTGAGGTTAAGTGCCCTGGGCTCATGTTCAGAATAAACCCACAGGCCATCTTTGAAGACACAGCTATTATTTCAGTAAGCATAGACGCAGTCACCTGCAGGTAGAGGTATTCAAAAGCCACAGGATCTTCTTTCAGAAGGTCCAGGGGGTCCTTGGGGACAAAACACACCCTAAAGAGGCAGCGGGAGTCATGTGACTCCTCCCTCTCCACCACCTGCCATGGGTAAAGAAGACAGAAAATACTGTTAATCTTCCAAATGCTTTTGACCTTGCACCCTTTTGATCCCACAAAACAAGTTTGGAAAGGAAAAAGACAATGAAAGGTAATCCCCAGTGTCTACCGCAGTGGTTTCCAAGATAGCTGCAGACCTTTGCTCCTGATCTTTCTTTTCCATGGGGATAAAATATAAAAGGTTCAAAAGAATGGTATTTCCCACTGATGTGCCTCTCTGCACCCCCTTCCAGGGGAAGCCCCTCTCTGGCTTCTAAAGTGCCACCCCAGAACTGGTCTATTCATAGATGCACTTTTGATACAGGATTTGATTTTGATTCTTTCATTTTCCACAAATAATAATACTGTCTACCTACTATTCCACACTTTAGGGTTTTTTTTTTTTTACTTAAATTACCTTAGGGATTTAATTTTTTTCTTTTTCAGTGCAAATGGAATATAAGTAATAATAATAATAAAAAAAAACAGTTTGTAAGCAGCAAACCTAATAGGTGGTTGACTGGAGATCACATGTAGAGAGGAATGTTTGGAGCGTCCTCCCTGGGCTCCTGCCTTCCCATGCTGTTCCTTGCTTAAAACCCCTATTCCCTTTCTTACTGTTGAACTCCTACCCATACTTATAATTCCACATATCCAGAAAGGGTTTGTTGAGCTGGTCTGTGTTTGGCTTTAAGAAGCTGGTACAGCAAATTACCAAGTGGCTGAATGACTTGGTGGTGTAGATGGACCAGCTGTGTTTGCCCTCTCCTGCCATCACGGGGCAGCTCAGAGGGTAAGTCCCACAGAAAGAAGCTTGGACACAGCAACCAGTGCTTCCTCACAGCTCAAAGGCAGCAGCTGCAAAAGTGGGGCTCTGTCAGCTGTGTCACTTTGAGGAAAATCTACTTGCCTCTTTAGTCTCTATTTTCACATCTGTGTAATATGAATCTTAAATCTGTGGTGTGTTCACCTCACAGAAGCAGATGAAAATCAGGGCTGTCCCTAACCTGTTAGCCCCAGATGTCATGATCTCTGTCTACTGGGGCAGGAGAGAGTGCATCAAAGCCAGTGATGTGCTGAGCTCTGTGCCCAAAGCTTCCAGCCCTGCCCGTGCCTCCCCAGAGCAGGTGTTGCCCTCCCACCTGCTGGATGAGCTCCTCCTCATGCAGCAGGTGCAGCCGGGAGATGTTGTACTGCTCCTCCAGGGCCAGCCCGAAGTACTCGATACTGTGGATGGACAGCTTCTCCTTCACTGTGAGGATGATGTCCTGGCAGATGGAAAGAGTGCATTCACCCAAGGCTCCCTTCCTGCCTTTTACTGTTTCTCAACTGGGAAAAGCCCATGTCACTGGGTCTACCGTGAGCCCAGGCAGAGTTGCAAGCTCTCATGCCTTGTACTACGACTCACTGTAACTCCATGATCCAGGGGTACTCAATGGCCAACTGCTCTTAAACTACTTGGAAGGTGGAAACCACAAGTGGAGAGTCTGTTCTCTTTTCGGTGTTTAGATTCATTCTCTTCGGGGTTCCCAGTCTGTACTGACAAGTGCTCTCTGGACTCAGTCTAACCATGCATGTAATGTTTGACTCTGGGAAACTGACATGCATTCCTGACCTCAGGTTCTTCCTCTGTGAAGTAGAGGATAAGGATGTCTGCCTTCTCCAAGTGGCTGGAAGGATGGAATGATAACTCATGCTGTGCTGTGGCATGCTGGTTACCAGGCCCTGGCTCACTACAGCAGCCCTCAGTCATTGTGAACGTGTTGGGGGACTCACACGTGCTGCTCCCTCTGCCTTGTACACCTTTCCCACTACAAATGTCTGTTTCTCATCCTCCAGGGTCTGTTCAAAACTCATCTCCTCAGAGACACCTTCTCTGGTTACTGTATCTAAATGTCACTGTTTCTATTAGTCTCTGTCCTGGCATCATAATTAGTTCCTTTACCATTACTTAATATTAATTTTTAATAATAAGTATATTGTTTAGTAAAATGGTTTAGCAAAGTTAAGTGAATGGGTTCTAGACCTGATACCAGATGTGTATGTCTGGACAAACTGCTATGGTCTATGTGGTCAGTTTTTTGATTTATTACTCTCATTAATAAATAACTACCATTGATTGATTCATTATAGAAGTTCTACCAGAACTGCAGTTTAGTAATACAAAATCATTAGGGGCTACCTGCTGCTCCTGACTCCTAATTCTGAATCCTTTCTTTGCTCACCTTCACTATCCACCATAACTAAGCAATGGCCACTTGGTCTGAAATTCCACAGTATTAGTTCTGCATCTACTATGTGTCAGACCACGATGGAAAGCCTGTCTCTTGATTCTGTCCCTTCTCCATTCTCCCACATTTACCTTGGCTTGAGTCTATGTATTTCTCTTGCTTTTTGTAGAATGGTGTCTTATGGACTCTCCAGTTACCCATTTGTCCTCCACATCACTCCAAGAGCAAGGGTTGGCAAACTATAGCTCAGGACCCTGCCTACTGCTTATTTTTGTAGTAAAAGTTTCATGGGAACAAAGCCACATTCATTTCCTCTAATGGCAGAGTTATACAACTGTGACAGAAACCCAATGGCCCCCCAAATCTAGAACATTTACTCTTTGGTCTTTTCAGTTTGCTGAGCCATAAAACTTATCTAAGCTGTGTGCCAGCTGTACTCTCCCATGTTAAAGAGCACTTGGTGGCTTCGTGTGGCTCACTGGCCTAACTCTTAACTCATCAGCTTAGTATTCAAGGCCCTCGAATATCACGAGCAATCCTACCCTTCCCAGTATATCTTGGTCAGTCCCTTCTTCCAGTGCACCCTGCTCACAAACATACTTGCCAAATGT
The DNA here is from genome assembly GCA_004026965.1 of Petromus typicus. Classification (NCBI taxonomy): domain Eukaryota; kingdom Metazoa; phylum Chordata; class Mammalia; order Rodentia; family Petromuridae; genus Petromus; species Petromus typicus. The sequence continues at coordinate 22,647 of PVIR01014162.1, read as the reverse complement.
GTTCATCTCTGAGTCTTTGTTGGTGCTGTTCCCCTCACCTGGATGTCACCTCTATACCATTTCTGGCCTGTTCCTGTCAAGCGTCCATTCTTCTCCCCATAGACCACTGGTCCATGCACACCATTCTTCTGTCCCGTAGACCACTGTTCTCTGGAGGTCTTTCCTTGCCACCTAGCTGGAAGCTGTCTCTCCCATGAGACTGTACCACACCATTTCTGTCTCTTTTGTGGTTCTAATTATGTTGTCCTTTGCATCACACACAAGCACTTCTCCCCCTTCCCTCTTCTCACAGCCTTTTCTTCATCCTGCCCTGAACCACCAGGATGTCTACCCTCCCTCAACTAGACTGTAAGCTCCCGAAGACAGCTCCCCAGCCCTCAAAGAACATTTCAAGTAGGAAGCTTATGAAGTACAAGGTGAACTGATATCGAAGCAGAATAGAATATGGAGGCACCTAGCCTGTCCTCGAATCTCCTCTGGGGTTTAGCTGACAAGGGCAAGGGAAGCCTGGAGGTTATGGGTGCAGGCTCGGGAGTTGTAACACGACCTTGAGCTAGTCACTGCTCTTCCCTGAGTCCATATTTCCTTTCCTGCAATACACGATTTAAAGTAAAAGCCCAGCATCTGGCTGTTGTGTAGTTACAAGAGATAACACGATATGTGACTTATTTCAGGGCTCAGACCATGGTGGTGATGAGTCCATCAAGGCAGATACAGGGGAAGAAGGCTGGGGTCCTTGGAGCCAGCAAATTCTCCTGGGAAAGAGGTTCAAGTTTATTCTTAATACCTTCACAGTTGTGTTTTCCTCAAACTTGAAAGCCTTGGTTTGTCCATTCTCCAAGTAGAGCTTGAGCACGTTGGGCATGCACAGCAGAGAATTACCCTGGAAAACACAAGAACAGTGTTGCGTGCTTGATACACCCTTTTGGTTCCTGGTTGTGCCAAATATTCGGCCCTGACTGGCTGGGAGAATGAGATTCTTCCCAACTTTACCATATCACGGTTTGCTTCTTAGCACTTTGGAATTTCTCCAAAGGATAGGTATGCTGTGTGCAGGAACACTCATGAGAGCTGACGGACGTAATGGGCAGTGGAGAAGAGCAAGCCTTGCCATGAGCATGCTGATAATTACTGGATAATTCTTTGTAGGGTGTCAGCACCATCAGTTTATTATTTCTGTGCTGGATGCTACCCTTACAGCAAATCAGATGACCTGCATCTATGCCTTTTTTTTTTTTTTGGAGTACCAAGAATCAAACTCAGGTCCTTGTGCTTCCAAAGTAGGCACAGTACCACTGCATATGCTCTTGGATTGGAGCTTTCTGAGACTCATGGAGCTACCTCGTGTGGTTGGCATGGAGTGTGTGGGATAGAATGCTCTGTCAGGGGCCCGTACCATCTAACTGTTCCATTCTCTATAGTGAAACATCACCAAGGAACAGAGGGATACCTTCCCCTGTTGCTCACTACAACTACCACCAGATCGCCTAGATTTCTAAGAGATTCTGCAACTCTTACAGATCATTTTGGGAAAGAAGCACAGGGCTGGTCTCAGTGTAGTGATCCTGTGCCAGCCAGATTTCCTGAGATAGGGCAGGCTGGATTTGGGAGAAACTCCTTAGGGCAAAATCTTATAAAAACTAAACTTTGAGTGTTTATCCTGAAGTTGGGGCTATTTGTTCCAAAACTATTGAGAGATTCTACAGCTTGTAAGATCTGAAAAATATCTGGGTAAAAAGTCTACCAGGTTAAAGAAGCTTATCTATTTTTCAAAACATCAGTCTTTTCTGATACCTTGGATTTTCTAAATTAATATTTGATAGAAGTATGCATCTTCTAAGTAAGATTCAAAATCTTCATTGCTTTCTATAATATTTTTAAACCACAGTACTTTTGTAGAGGAAAAGATTCCAGTGCCACTTCACACATATCAGGACGAAGGAGTTCAAATTGTTCTGCTGTGTCTCAGTTCTCTGGCTTTGAATGCTCAGAAATCTTACCTTTTAGATTTCCCTTATGGGGATTTTTTTTCCTTAGTACTTGACTATTTTGATTTAAATATATCCATAACAATATCATTTAACTACCACAATTTACTTTTTTCCAAGGCTTCTTCCTTTTTTTTTTTTAAACAGTATTTCACTTTGTAGTTCAGACTGGTCCTGAGCTCACTGTGTAGCCCAGACAAGCCTCAAACTCAGCAATCCTCTTGCCTCTGCCTCCCAAGTGCTGGGATTACAGGCATGAATCACCACACCTGGCTTTGTTGTATGTGGTTCCTGGGGATCAAACCTGGGCCCTTATGCCTGCAAGACAGGCACCAGAACCACTGAGCTAAATCCCTGGCCCAGCTTCTTTCAATTTTTACCTATACTTATACAAAGTTTTTAGAGTTACAATAATACGATATGTAGAATTCTATATTCATTTTTTTATCCAACACATATTTCATATATTATTTTTATAATTATATAATGTGTATCTATTTCTATTGAATGATCAAATGATTAACTAGACTCTAGACATTTTTCTTTTTTTTTGAGACAGGGTCTAGCTTTGTAGTTCAGGATGGCCTCAAACTCACTATGTAGTCCATGCTGGCCTCGGACTCATAGCATCCTCCTGCCTCTGCCTGTCAAGTGCTGGAATTACAGGTGTGAGTCGTCATGCCCAGCATTGTGGTATGTGGTTACTGGGGATCAAACTTGCAACTTTGCATTTGGCAGGCAGACACCGGAAACACTGAGCTAAATCCCCAGCCCCATTTTTCTTTTTTTAAAATAGATTTTATTGATCCATTTTATATACATGTTATAATCACAATTGACATTGAGAATTTTGTTATAGTTAATTAAAATATTGATGTTGTTGTAGTTATATTTAAACATATGGATTTTTGCCTTTACCTAATTTTATACTCCAGTAGGAATGTGATCTCTGTATCATTTTTTATTTTGGTAATAAAGAGGGACTTTATTAATTTATTTATTTAGTATCATTCTTTATGACAGTTATCAAGCTGCATTTTTCCTTCCCAAAATATTCAAACCATTTTTCAAAGCTGCCAGGTACTACATTACTCTAATTATTTCCTCAAGGCTTCTATTTTTTCCTATTTGTCTTTATTTATCAGCCACAAAATATCACTCTGTAATGTTTTCCTTGTGATTTCTTTAACTTTGAGCAAAGTTAAAAACATTTTATCACAGTGACATTTGTGTACCTATGTTTACAGCAGCTCAGTTTGTAATAGCTAAATCTTAGAAAGAGCCCAAAAGCCCATGAACTGCAGACAGGATAGGGAAGATATGTTGTTTTTTTAAAAAAAAATAAAATGCTATATTACTTAGCCATAAAGAAGGATAAATTAGAGTAATTTACACTCAAATGGATGTACCTTCAGGACATAATCATAAGTGAAATAGAACACAGAGGTGTAAATACCATATCGTTTCTCTAGTATGAGAAACTGAAGGAGTAAGTGAGTTTCTATCACAATAGATAGAAAGAAAATGTTCAAAGGGAAAAGGGAAAGGGGTAGGGAAAAGAAGAGAAGGGAAAGAAAAAATTTGATGATAAAAACAAAAAAATGGAAACAAAGCTTATGTACATAGGGGGTGGAAGCTGTCAGGGATCAGGGGAATGGGAAAAAATGAGAATCAACATGTGTCATGTACTGTACAAAGCCTCAATGTTGAATGTAAACATAATGTATACATAAAATTTAGCAATAAATCAATTAAAAAATTTTAAACACCACTTTACTATTTCAGATTCTACTAGAGTGTACACCCCCGAAGCAGTCTTATCAGTTTCTTTTTTTTTCTTTTAGGGTTTTTGAGACAGGGTCTTGCTTTGTGGTTCAGGCTGGCCCTGAGCTCAGCCTCCAACTCACATCACAGCAATCCTCCTGCCTCTGCCTCCCGATTGCTGGGATGACAGGCATGAGCCACCACGCCCGGCACTGTGGTATGTGGTACTGGTTGCTGCTGGGTGTGGGTCTCCACACCCAGTATGGTATGTGGTTACCAGGGATCCAACCCTGGCCCTTGCGCTTGCAAGACAGGCGCCGGAACCACTGAGCTAACTCCTGGCCCAGTCTTATCACTTTCAAGGGGACACATTTAACAACTTTTTGCCATTTAAACCTGATGATAAGCAGGTCATGAGGATGAACTCCTACCAGATTCACAGTCTCTGCCTTGCGTAGTTGATGTAGATGCTCCCAAAGGTTCTCGTAGGGCCCCGAACTGCAGGGCTTCCCAGAGATACTCTTTCAGGGGCCTTGCTCCTCTAAGCTGTCACACCTACCCAGTTCAGAACTGATTTTGCATCTGGTTCACATCGCGAAACTTGTCCTTATTTTTCAGCATATATACCAGTAAATAGGGGAAAATGAACATTTTTACAAATTATCTCCAGGCAACCTAGTCAACACCTGCTGTACCCTTGTTCTCTTCTTGTCCCGGGAGTGGGATCTGAATCCCACTGCTCATCACTGCACTACTCTTCAAGTCACATGTCAAATCCAAATTTAATCTGATATAAAGGTCAGTCCATTTCACAAAGACTCATATACTGATGACTGAAAGTGTCTCAGGTCTTTTCTGATTAATGTGCTTGGCCTCCTCACTGGCCCTACATGCCTGGACAAAGCCATCTCTGCCTCTCACGTCCAGCTGGTGTTTAGCACTGTTAAGTAGCAGGACAAAGAGAAAATAAGGGCACTGTAGATGTGTAGCAGATCACCTGTATCTTTTGTTTAAATGGCCATGGCCAGGACATAAAATCAACAATACAAAATCAACAGTGTTCTTGTACCCAATAATGAACTCAATGAGAAAGACATCATGAAAACAATTCTAATCACCATAGCTTTAAAAAATGAATATCTAGGAACTGATCTAACCAACGAAGTGAAAAACCTTTATAATGAAAATTACAGAACTCTGAAGAAAAAAAATAAGGAGAATAATATAAAAATGAAAAGACATACCTTGTTCTTGGATTAGCAGAATTAATAGTGTTAAAATAGTCACATCACCAAAAGTTATCTATAGATTTAATGTAACTACTTTTAAAATACCAAAAATACCTTCACAGATTTAGAAATACAATTGTAAAGCTTATATAGAATTGGAAAAGATCCCGTATAACTAAAGTAATACTGAGCAAAAAGCAAAGCTGGGAGCATCACAGTACCAGATTTCAAGTGGTAGTAATGAAAGCAATAACCTCATGTATGTATGCACGTGCATGTACACGTGCGCACACACACACGCGTCACATAGACCAAGGAATTAAAAAGAAAACAGAAACAACACCCACAGCCATCTGATTTTTGACAAACAGTCAAAAACACAAGTTGAAGAAAAGATAGTCTCTTCAACATGTGGTTCTGGAGAAACTGGATATCTGTTTGTAAAAGACTGAACTAGATTCCTATCTCTCACCTTGCCCTAACATCAAATCAAAATAAGTCAAAGATCTACAGATTAAAAACTGAAAAACTGAAACTGATGGAAGATAAGACAGAGCAAGTATTTGAAGCCATATGCACAAGCCAAGACTTCTTGAATAGAATTCCAAGAGCACAGGGAATAATATCCAGAATCAGTAAATGGAATTATATCAAGTTAAAAAAACTTTTGCCCAACAAAGGAAATAATAGAATGAAAGACAACATACCAAGTGGAAGAATACTTTTGCTAGCTACTCTTCTGATAGATTAACATCAAGATACAGAAAGAATTTTTAGGCTGGGTGTGATGGTTCACGTCTGTAATCCCTGCACTTAGGAGGCAGAGGCAGGAGGACTGCTGTGAGTTTGATGCAAGCCTGGGCTACAAAGTGAGACCCTGTCTCAAGAAAACCCTTTAAAAAAAAGATATATAAAGAATTTTTAAAAGTCAACCGCTGCAGGACCTCAAGGAAGACTGCAGAATAGTGAGGAGCAGCAAATCACCCTATGAGATTTGGAGTCCAGATGCTGGAATTATCAAGGTGAGGAACAGAAGAAGGAGAGAAGTGGGTCTCAGGATGCAGCAAATATCTAAAGGGAGAAATGCAACACATGGGACAGTGAAGAGAAGGACCTTAACATAGAAGAGGGAGGTGGCCAGTATCACTGTCTCCTTGAAGCCCGGCTTGTGGCATGAGAGAGGTGACTTAAACCTATGGAGGCACAGTGGCTATGGATGACTTCAGAGGGCTCTTGAAGAAATGCACAACTCAGTGGAATGGAGCAGCGGATGCTGTGGGCTGCAGTGACTGGTGAGTGATTCTGGTTCATGTCCCCAGGAGAGTGACTGGCTACCTGGAGCAGCCACAGCTTGGCTCCATCCTGGAGCTCCCAGTGTCAGGGGAAGGTTGGAGCCATGGGAGATACCCAGGATCAGGTGGCTGAGTTCCATCCAGGAAGAGGCCTTAGAGTGTTGTGGACTGAACCATCTCTGACTTGAAATTATACTACAAAGCAACCATGATAAAAAAAAACTGGATGAGGGGGCCAGGGATTTAGCTCAGTGGTTCTGGTGCCTGTCTTGCAAGCTCAAGGACCCGGGTTCGATCCCTGGTAACCACATACCTATACTGGGTGTGGAGATTCACGCCCAGCAGCAACCAGTACCACATACCACAGTGCCGGGCATGGTGGCTCACGCCTGTAATCCCAGCACTTGGGAGGCAAAGGCAGGAGGATTGCTGTGATGAGTTTGAGGCTGAGCTCAGGGCCAGCCTGAACTACAAAGTGAGACCCTGTCTCCAAAAACCTAAAAAAAAAAAAAAAAAAAAAAAAACTGGATGATTTTGTCAAAAAACATACCCAAGGATCAGCAGAGCAGAGTAGAAGATGCAGAATCACTGTATGGTAATACATTCACACCCATGTTTGCAGAAGTGCACTGCACAGTAGCTAAGCTATGGAAACAGTCTAGATGACCATCAATGGACAAAAGGATAGAGAAAATGTGGTGTATATATATCATGGCCATCAAGAAGAATGAAATTATGCCACTTGCAGGAAATGGATGGTACTTGAGACTATCATGCCAAGTGAAGTAAGCCAATTTTAGAAAGTTAAATATCATGTTCTCTCCTATAAGAGAAATTTAAAGTATAAAGAAATAAACAAATAAAATAAAGGAAAGGTGATAGGGAACTAGAAGGTAGATGCTTTGAGTTGAGGAAGGGGATCAAATAGAGAGAGGAGGAAAAGGACAAGTGAGTGATGGAACTAAAACTGTTCGAGATGCACGGTACCACGATGCATGTACCAAGGCCCCCAAAGGAACACTGCTATCCTCTATTACAAATGTGCACTAATAATTTTTTTAAATGGCGACAGGCATCTCCAGTCCTTACCCTCATCCTTTACTGGTGGTAATGGCAAGAAGACTAGATAAGAACAAGTCTTGACTTGCAAGTTTCAAAATCTAGTATTGATTACTGAATTCAGAATGGCAGGAATTACAAACTATTGTGTAAACCATGAATAAATGAGTCCTTTATTCTTTTTTTTTGGTAAGTTTTTTTTTTAAGACTGGGTCTCCCTTTGTAGTTCAGGATGACCCCGAACTCACAGAAATCCTCCTGCCTCTGCCTCCCGAGTTCTGGGATTACAGGCATAAATCATTATACCCAGCATTGTGGTATGTGGTTACCAAGGTTAAACTTGGGACCTTGTACTAGCCAGGCAGATGCCAGAACCACTGAGCTAAATCCCTGGCATAATCAATTTTTATTCAACAATTCAAATAAAAAACATCAAACTAACCAATATATTCTGTTTACAAATGTATCTTCTGAATTTCCCCTGCCCCCCAAACCTGGGTCTCTCTGTATCAAAAAAGACTAGACAGTTTGCTATGCTGAAAAACAAAAGAACAAGTCACATAGACTTTGGCTCCTCTTTTCTTCCTATGTAATCTTAGTGGTTAATTTTCTTTATGTTTCTTAGCTTCTGTTTCTCTTTCATTAAAATCCCTCCCTTACAGGATATTGTGATGACCTTAAGAAAGATGAGCCACACAAAAAGGTTAGGCCACATACCAGACGATCAGTGGTTGATGAGCTTTTGTGTGTGTGTATGTGTGTGTGTGTGTGTGTGTGCACATGCATAAACACATGTGTATTACTGTGGGTTGAACACAGGGCCTTTGCACTCAGCTCCCCTTCCACCCTTTTTGAGACAGGTTGTAAGGTTGCCAAGGCTACGCTCGAACTGTGATCCTCCTGCTTCATCAGCCTTCCAGCGTCTGGAGAACAGAGTCTGGAGATTATCACAGAGCCACCCCTGGGCTTCTCTGCTAGACCCACCCACAGTTCAGAGATCCATGGTCTGAGGTTACAGACAACTCACTGACAGCTGCACGGAGCCTCCAGCAGTACACAGCACTCCTTCTGTATCCTCTGTGCTGGAGGATTACAAAGTTTCAGGCCCATGTGCAGAGAAGAGCTCGCCAGCTTCAAGAATAATTTCAATCCCCTGACTAGTAACGTACCTGGCTGTGTCCGCTGACCAGCACTTCCTCAGCAAAGTGCACCTTCACAGGGTTGGTCTTCAACCTGGCCCTCTTCTCGTCAGTCAGGAAGGATGACTTGGGGATTCCCTGAAAAGTTAACATGACACATTTAAGAACAGCACTTTTAGGGGCCGGGGAGTTAGCTCAGTGGTTCCGGCGCCTGTGTTGCAATCGCAAGGACCCGGGTTCGATTCCCCGGTAACCACATAACAATACTGGGTGTGGAGACTCACCCCAGCAGCAACCAGTACCACATACCACAGTGCCGGGCGTGGTGGCTCACGCCTGTAATCCCAGCACTCGGGAGGCAGAGGCAGGAGGATTGCTGTGATGTGAGTTTGAGGCTGAGCTCAGGGCCAGCCTGAACCACA
>PVIR01014162.1:0-13654 GCA_004026965.1 Petromus typicus | reverse complement strand
GCGAGACCCTGTCTCAAAAAAAAAAAAAAAAAAAAAAAAAAAGAACAGCACTTTTATTTTGTTTTGAGACAGGTCTCACTTTGTAGCTCAGGCTGGCCCTGAACTCATGATGTAGCCTGGGCTAGCCTTGAACTCACAGCAATCCTCCTGCATCTGCCTCCTGGGTGCTGGGATTACAGGCATGAGCCACCACGCCCAGCATTATGGTATGTATTTACTGGGGATTGAACTCAGGACCCTGCACTTGCTAAGCAGGCCCCAGACCCACTGAGCTAAATCTCTAGTTCCAAGAACAGCACTTTTATAAAAACCACATGTATCCTCTCATTTCTTAAAAACAAATATTTTAATAGCTGTTATAGGTTCAATTAAAACCCACAAGAAAGGATGACAACCTATTTACCAACCTCTTTTCCTAAAATTTAGGTACCATAATTCAGTATTCTCATGTATCTAGACAGCTGAAAATTCAATATAGTGGAAAAATGACCCGAAGATACCAAAGAAAACTGCCCCAAAGAGAAGTCCTGAAATCCAGCCCAAGTTTGGTTACTCAACAGCTGTGACAACAAACACAAATACTCATGAGAGAAAATCAGTGTCTCTGTGTGTAAAACAAAGTAACTGTGAATTTGGTCACCCCGTGCCCCTCTCTGCTTTTCAGTCTTCTTTGTGCAGTGTGGGGGTTAGCTCCATGAAGTTCTGATCCCTGTGGTTTGTCCTGGGCACCATTTGCTCTTATCTTTTGGCTGGCATCCGCTTTCTTTAGATTCATCATCAGCTGGAATGAGCAGATGGTGAAGCCTTTGCATCAGAGCATTATCAGGCCAAAATTGTGACACTTGACAGGTACTTCCTCAAACCATCAGGATGTGATCTTCTCAGATGAAATCCCAAACCCACTATTTCCTAGCCTAGCATCCTGTGTTCCTTTGGTCTAGATGGTCTTTTGGAATGTTTATATGTGTGAGAGTCCTGAAATGGAGTTCTGAGATGTAGCTGCCTTCTGTGTAGCTGAGGGAAGAGATACACAAGAGCATCAGGGAAATTGCTGGGAAGAATGCTCAATAGACTCAGATATCAACAGACTAATGCCATGAAATAACAACCCGAAAATTTTAATGCAAGAAGATAAATATTACTGGTAAATAGAACCTTGGTGTAACAGGATACATGACTATGATCCAGCATCCTCAATATATGGATTGTTTAAAACTGTAACAAAAACATCTAGTAGGGGAGGGGTAGCAATGTTTCTGGAAAACTACACTGGTAGAAATTAACGGTCTCCCAATCCAAAGGGATAGAAGAAATAAAGGAAAGAGAAAATTACAATCCAAAATTAGTAAGATTACCAAACTATATTGAATGAGTTTAAGACTACTGTTTCCAGTGAACACAGGAGGCTTATGGATTTATTATACATATAATAATTGACATCACCCAGGGTGAGAGAATGGAAAAAATATTAGGTGGCTAATGATGGTCAAATATTAAGTTTCTTGGAAAATGAATATGGAGGATTCAGAAAAACACAGAATGGTAAGACTGTCATCAATTCTTGGTGAAATCTAAGACAAGAGATGATGAGAGAGCTTTCAGACAGTGATCAACAACTAATATTATATTACTACATACAAATCAGAGCCAACCAAGTTCATTTCTCTTTTGATGAGAGGATTCTAGACTGATAAACCAAAGATCTTGTGTATATAGTAGGATGCTTTCATACTGGCAAAGTATTTGATACTTTCTCCTACAGTCCCAGTAGAGAATGCCAGAGGCACAGCCAGCAGGTGGATTCAAACCTAGCTGACCTAAACTTAAAATATAAAAATAGTCCTGGGCCGAGGATTTAGCTCAGTGATTCCGGCGCCTGTTTTGCAAGCACAAGGACCTGGGTTGGATCCCTGGTAACCACATACCATACTGGGCGTGGAGACTCATGCCCAGCAGCAATCAGCACCACATACCACAGTGCCGGGCGTGGTGGCTCACGCCTGTAATCCCAGCACTCAGGAGGCAGAAGCAGGAGGATTGCTGTGATGTGAGTTTGAGGCTGAGCTCAGGGCCAGTCTGAACTACAAAGCGAGACCCTGTCTCAAAAAAAAAGAAGTCCTGATCCACTCTGCCTCACCCTGTGATTCTAGGGACTGAACCCATGGCTATATGTCCAGTTTAATAATCTTGATTTCTTTTCTTTGTTAAAATTCTTTCTGAGTTGTTCTGGAGGTTAAACTCAGGTAGCTCTACCACTGAGATATAACCTTAGCCTTTTTTCTTTTCTTTTTTTTTTTTTTTAGGTTTTTTTTTTTGAGACAGGGTCTCGCTTTGTGGTTCTGGCTGGCCCTGAGCTCAGCCTCAAACTCACATCACAATCCTCCTGCCTCTGCCTCCCGAGTGCTGGGATTACAGGCATGAGCCACCACGCCCGGCACTGTGGTATGTGGTACTGGTTGCTGCTGGATGTGAGTCTCCACACCCAGTATTGTTATGTGGTTACCATGGAATCGAACCCGCGCCCTTGCGCTTGCAAGACAGGCGCCGGAACTACTGAGCTAACTCCCCGGCCCTTTTTTCATTTTTTAATTAAGACAGGGTCTCACTATGTTGGGCTTCAAACTTGTAATCCTTTTGTCTGAGCATTCCAAGTATTTGGAATTACAGATATGTACCAGGATGTTCAATGAACAGTCTTGATTTCTAACTGATTAACTCAAGCTCTCTTTGGCTTGATCTTCAACAGTTATGTTTAGCATTGCCTAGAATACAGTCAGAGAAAGTGAATTTACTAAACCTACAAAATGACTCAGAACTGCAAGATATCATCAAAAATTAAGAAGAAGTATCAAGGTACTAGGAATCTAAAAGAGCTGTGCCCCGGAAACCTGAGGATCAGGAGAAAATGGGTCAAAGGTGGAGAAATCAAGAACAAAGTTGAGAACGTAGTGAGACAGAACTGTCAAGCGATGAGGGCAAAGTAAAGAGATCAAGGCAACAGGTACAACCATCACCACCCTAAAGACTCACTGGAATGAGAAATCAGGACAGAATACAAGATCAATGTGGAATCTGCCAGAAGCAGCCACTGTCATTTCTCACCCTTTAGAGAGCAATCCTGCAAGAGATAGGCCAAAAGCTGAGTCATATCAGAGGAAATTAACTGGCCAGAAAATGGAAGACTTCATGTAAGGGTTTGTCTTGGAAAGAAGAACCCAGAATGACCACAGCTGGCAACTGTACAAATAAGCCTTTCAGTCCCATGATTTTCTGACTGCACAAAATCTCAGCATGCCAGAAAACTGGGCCAAAGCAACAAGACTTGACAGGGATTAATATGAAGTGGACCCTGAGGATAAAAAAAAATCAATTGCACAAGCATGGGGTTGAAGCACCTGGCATGGAAAATATTCATTTGGAAACCAGCTCAGTATGTAGTTGACCACAACTTTCACCCAAGCCTACAGGGTGACTGGACTTGTCAGAATGTTAACTCAGTCCTGGGTGACACTAGCATTGTTGGTACACCATCCATTCCTTGTGGTACTCTTTGGTCACTGGTGGAACTGTGTTCCTTTTTGGGCTACCATTTGGGACAATCCTCATAAAATTAGATCTGTCTAGAAATCTATGGGGGAAGTAAGAATTCAGAACAGCACATTTGTGAGGAACAGTTGACAGAAGAGTTGCATAGCCTGAAGTGAAGGCCATCACTTTCAAATCTTTGCTGAGCTATTTTGCACAAGGTAGACTTGTTTTGAGATAGGACTAGTCAGGGGAGTCACAAGGATGAAAGGCCTCCATTCCATTTGGAACCACCCAACCAGAAACTGGCCACTTTGAGAAAGAATTCTTTCCTCGTCATGGGAATGTCCAACCTACAGGACCCGGCATGACTCCTACACTTGTTTTTGAATGTCAGTACTTTTTACAGACCCTGCACTTAGGACATACTATAAATCATCTACTTAAGTGTAACTAATATTTTAAAGGGACAATTTAATGGATACGAGCTACCCATTGTCCTAGGACTTCTAACTCTCCCTATACTTTAAATTAATTCATCAGAAAACAGCAGGCCTGCACTGATAAAATCTCTATGTTTTTGCTGAACTAAGACTTTAAGAAGACATTAAAAGCACAAGTTGGAATGCATTTCTACATCTCTTTGCAATAACCCCCATGCTGAGTTATTTTATGAAAGAAGCAAAATTTAAGGAGGTAAAACAGCATAAAGTTAGTAAGTGTGCATTCTGAGGTCTTTACCTGGAGAACAGCCCAGTCCCACTGACCTCTGGGTGTGAGACAATGGGCATCTGTAGGAAGGGGATAAAGAGAGTATCTACCTTGCAGGATTCCTTTTTGGTGAAAATTAAATTACATGATGTTAACACACATATGTTACAATGAATTTAAACAAATGCAGATCTATAAAATTGAATCAAAATATATTTTTCATAAAATTCTCTGTCCTAGAGACTTTGGACTCTCAAAACTCTAGTCAATTTCAAGTCACTCTAGGACTTCGGGAATCTGCTATCCCCACGGTGAGCTCCTTGTTGAAGCAAGGCAGGTATGATGATTTTGTGTTGCTTATAAAAGGCTTCAGGATACTTTTGGTGAGAGGTTCGGAAGCCAACCAACATTCTGTGTATCTCAGAGGCACTGATGGCCTTGATTGTAAGGGGTTTCCCTGCAAAACCTCTGTAGAAACAGTACCCCTGTACCCTCCTTCCTCAAAATCTTGTAGAAATATCAAGAGTGCAACATAGCAGTTTTCTTCTCCCCCTATGTTTCCTTTTTGAAAAGATATAGCTATATTCTATTTCCTTCTCTCCTTAACAAGTGTTTTATTTTGCTTATTTCTTGAAAATAGAGTAGGGAAAAAACCCACCTAATTAAAATTAAATGTTCCTTACTGAGATGCCATTAGGCGGAATACCATAATCCTTGCACCACCTTTACACAGACTATCTTTTCTGCTTTTATATTGCTTTCACATTATTTCACAGACAAACTCAAGTTTAGAATACAAAGACTTTCATTTACTGTGCATAAAAAAACTTTATCATATTTATGGCAAATGTCTAGTACTAATTAGGTAGATTTTTCCTACTCTTTTTCCATGAAATAATTTTTTTTTTTTCAGTACTGGGTCTCCAACTCAGGCCCTAATGCTTGCAAGGTAGGCGTGTTATCACTTGAGCTAAAGCCCTAGCCCTAAAATTTAACATTTGTCATGTGAGGAGAGGAGGCAATTTCTTCACTTCCAAAGTGTTAGGACTGTAGAAATTTTATATTTTTATAGTCAAATAGCTATTTGTTTCACTGTGTTTCTTACTTGTCCACTGTATGTGTAGGAAATTTTTCTACAACCTAAGATACCTATCTGTGCTGATATGACCTGACCAATACACACCTATATCATTTACATCCTCTATTGATTTTAAAGAATATTTAAATTTTGCAATACCACATGGTCTGAGGTGACTGTACTTTTCTAAAATACTTAAAGAAATGTCCAGGTATGATTTTTCTCACTGGTGTGGAAGAAACCATGTTTATCATATACTACACACTCATGACAGGGTCATAATCTGTATGTCTTGCTGCCAGGTGGCTGGAACCAATGGCGATACACATATGACTGTCACATGCATGATTCCACCTCTTCTACACCAGAACTACAAGCTGTCCAAGGGAAAGTCATGCATGTACCACTGGTGGTTCAAGCTGATAGGAATGTGCTGGGCTGTACACTTATAACAACTCCACACAAGGAATGCAAACATTATATACTGCAAACATGTACTAATAATTTTAAAAAAGAATCTGAATTTGCATTAAGCAAATAAATTGTGATGACAATAACTAATATATCACTAATAGTTTTTCAATCAATGAAAATGGTGCCCATCTTCTTTAGATTCAAGAATTAGTGTTTGTATCCCTCAGTGTGTGTGTGTGTGTGTGTGTGTGTGTGTGTAGTGCTACAGTTCAAATCCAAGGTCTCATCTATGTAAAGAACATTCTCCACCACTGAGCTATACTCATAATCCCCTTCAATAATATTTTAGTTTCCTGCATACAGGGCTCACATATTTCTTTTCCTTACAATTTTCCTATTTCATCATTTTTTTCCATTAAAGAATAAGCTTTTAGATTTACAATTAGTTTTACAATTGTTCTGTTTTCCAAAGTAATATTTATATTTTGACTTTTGATAATAATTTTCTTTACTCTTATTAGTTTTATTGGTTTTTTATTCCAGCTTGTACTGAATACTTAGTTGATGTATTTCCTTATTAAATAATAAAAACACACTTAAGGCAATGAATTTTACCCTGGGTATAGCTTCAACTATACATGATAAATTTTGAGAAACAGCATTGTAATTTTTAATTATTTCCTAAACAGTCTGTAATGGTAGTTTTACTTTTCTATTTGACTCCATCTTTACTTAGGAAATTGCATTTTTATTTCCAAATGGTTGGATGGTTTTAATTAAATTTTGACAATTATTAGTTTCTATTTTAAGCTATATTCAGGAAAAGGGACCTAGATGGTTTGTTTTTAATTTATGGAATTTTATTGCATTATCTTGGCAGCCTGGTGTGTGATCAATTAGATTAAATTACTAAAATTCTCTGTCTCCCACCCCAACTTTTCCTTCTTCCCTCCCTCCCTCCTTCCTTCTTTCCTTCCTTCCTGTCTCTTATGGCCAAGGGTAGGAGGAGTAAATCAAAGTCTCACAATGAGAATTTCCAGTAACTTTTCCCCTTGGTAGTATTGCTCTTATAACTTGACCATAAGTTTTTTTCTCCATATAACACATAAAGCCCTCTTCGGCTGTGGTTCAAGGTTGCCCTTCCTTCCCCATACCTCATCTCTGCCACACCTCACCTTGTGGTGAGTCTCGGAGCTGATTAAACATCATCACATCCAACACCTCATTCTTTCCTCAGGACAGCCCATTAGACAGACCAGACAGCAACTGTCACCCCATTGTTTTTTTTTTTTAAGTTTTTTGAGACAGGGTCTCGCTTGGTAGTTCAGGCTGGCCCTGAGCTCAGCCTCCAACTCACATCACAGCAATCCTCCTGCCTCTGCCTCCCGAGTGCTGGGATTACAGGTGTGAGCCACCATGCCCGGCACTGTGGTATGTGGTACTGGTTGCTGCTGGGCGTGAGTCTCCACGCCCAGTATGGTATGTGGTTACTGGGGATCGAACCCAGGTCCTTGCGCTTGCAAGACAGGCACCGGAACCACTGAGCTAACTCCCCGGCCCTGTCACCCCATTGTTTTATAAAAGTGAAAGCTGAAGCCAGTGACTCAAACTCACACCACACAAAGCTGTCTGGAAATCCCTAGTTTGGGGCCCTTCACATCATCCTGATCTGCCTAATCACAGTTCTGTCTCGTCACTGGCTCACATGTCCTCAAGGCCCAGACTGTGTTTCTTTCACGGTACCTGCACACAGTAGGTCTTCAGGCTACTGACTGCCTGGCACCCACTGCCTAGAAGCTGCACCTCTGCCCTCTGCTTTCCTGCTTATTTGATGAAAGATCTCTTCTGGAGGTGCAAGGTCTTGGAGCCGCATAGGGTAAAACTAATACATAGGACAGAGGAAGAAATTTACCGATGTGCAGCGAACAACTGTGATCGAAAGAGAATCTTCAGCTTCCCTGAAAAAAATAAAAAAGAACAAAGACAAAAAGATTCAGACATTTTGTGTGATATGTGGATGTGTCTAGGTCAAAAAGATCGGTAGCATTACTATAAAGCAGCCTGTTTCCCAGCAGTAACTGGCTCAGCAAAACTGTGAACAACTCTAGGGAAAGCAATGGCCTGCTGATGACCTGGAGCTGGCTCCAGGCTCCTTCTACCTCTAGGGAATCTCCGGAATCCTCCTCTACCATCTAGACTCCACCTACAGCCACTAAATGAAAGCTCCCAGTTTCCTCTCAAACGTTAAAGAATTCATCTAGCTGATACTAAGTTATGTAAAAACAAACAAACAAACAAATATCTTTTAAGAGAAAAGAAAAACATGAATTTTCTATTTTAGAAAACTTGGGCCAAACACTGCACTAAATAGAATGTGTATCTGCAGATAACATTGATCAGATAAAAGCCAACTAGTTTGTGGTGTTTAGGAACATGATATCAGTGTTACAAGCTCAAACATACAATCAAATATACAAATATACAATCCAGATATCAGATATTTTTATCTGTATTACTCTTATAGATTTCAAAAGTGATCAAATCAAGCAGGTAACTGGCACATCTCTATTTTGTCCTAGCAGGAAGAAACATGGAGATGACTCACACTACCGTTTTTCTTTGTCATTGTTTAGAGAAAGAGTGCAAAATAATTTTGTTGAAATTCTTGCAATATGAACATTTACGTCAGCAGTGGCTGGTATGTTATTTCCTCCAGCGAATACATGAGCCTGATTTACTGTGTCTGAGGATTGCTGCTTTTCCATTTACCTGAGAAAAGACCGCTTCAAGGATAAATCACAGTAAGCTAAGATCTCACTGCTTTGCTTTGTTTTTCTGGTACTGGGGATTGAACTCAGGACCTTGCACTTCCCAGGCCGGCGCAGAACCATTGAGCTACAATCCTAGTCCCTCATTGCTTTTCGAAGGACATCTTAGCCTCACTGATGTGGGAAGGAATTGTTGTTTGCATCATTTTGTTTTGCTTCCTCCCTGTCCCCCTTTAAGAGTGACAATGAATAATAGGCTGCTTTTAGATATTGGGAACTAAAGAAATAAAATTAAAAACAAAAAAGCAATTCTGGTATTCTCACGTGCAAAAATGCCACAAGGGACAGACGCACTGTACTCAAGAAGGTGACGGTGGCTTTTCCTCTCGGGAGAGCAGCCCTGGAACTTGCAGTGACACCCAGGAGGCTCCATCATCTGTGCTTCACTTCCCCAAAGTGTTCTCAGGGCAAACTGGCCTGCACAGCACGCCCTGCTCCCGTGCTGCTCTTGCTTATCACTGCACCGGCTCTCTTTCCACTTCCTTCTCTGTGAGCCAAACTCCCCAGCACCAAAGGTACAGCTTCAGTGCTTCCGGATCTCTCTCTGCTCTGTTCAGCTACTATTTCCTCCTAGGTTGGAGGAGTGTCCAGAGTTCATAGCCCATTTCTTCTGCTCTTCTGCTGTAGAGCCTGCCATCAATCTCACGTGGGTGCACAGATGGATCTGTACCAGCAGCCTGCAAGTGGCCAGGGCCTGGCGCTACTCTGGCCTGCCAGGTTCTCTGCCCAGAGTTGGTAACTCAGCAAACAGGGCGAAATGTTACCTAAATTTGGTTCTGCTACTTAAAATCACAAATATTTTTGATGATTCACCAGTTTGACCTAGCCTGATAGAAGCTCTAAAACACTGAAACTCTCAAATGTGTTTGCTAAAACACATCTTTGGGAAAATAACTGAGAAAGTAAAATTTACAATTCCCAAAATGTACTTCTTTATTTTTAAATGGAATCATCCTATCCCTGTCTACTTCACCTGCTTGGCTTAGTTGCTAGCATCTCTTACACACCACTGGGCTTGTCTGAAGAGATAGTTCTTTAAATTGTGGTTGATGGTAAATCTTTTTTTTTTTTTGAGACAGGGTCTCGCTTTGTGGTTCAGGCTGGCCCTGAGCTCAGCCTCCAACTCCCATCACAGCAATCCTCCTGCCTCTGCCTCCCAAATGCTGGGATTATAGGCGTGAGCCACCACGCCTGGCACTGTGGTATGTGGTAGTGGTTGCTGCTGGGGTGAGTCTCCATGCCCAGTATTGTTATGTGGTTACCGGGATTGAACCCGCGCTGAGCTATATCCCCGGCCCAAATACATAATACATACATAAATCATAATACATAATACATACATAAATCTTAAAGTATGTACGTGTGTGCGTGTGCATGTGTGTGTATGTGTCTATCTTTTGTCTGTTGGTCTGTCTGTCTGTGAGACTGTGCTTCTGAGGGTGGGGACTGATCTTTACTTTCTCTCACGTAGTCGCTCCCTGTAGCTCAGTGTGCACTGTGCCCAACATCCCCTCAGAACACAGAGGAGTCAACTCATGAGAAGGCTCAAGCTGAGGTCCTGACTGTCTTTCAGTTAGCTTTCACCTACTCTACTTACTATCTCTATTTAAATTCAAGTCATTAACATAGAGTTGAGTGAAAATTTAAAAGTCAAAGCCTGTTGTGCCTATCTAATGTTTGTGGATCTTTCCTTTCCCATCACTGATGTTCTTCTGTCCTAAAACCAGCCTCACCCAATCCCAGTGCCAACCACACTCACTGTTTCCCCTGAGCAACCACTGTGCACCTCCTATCATCTCAGGAGAACATGTCTGGGCACAAGGCGAGACATTTACACAAATCAGAACAGTGGGGGAAAGTCACAAGTGTTCTACCAGTGACACTACACATAGGCCACCCAGGCTGTGCCTGCAGGAACACATAAGAAGAATTATCAAAAATGTTGAAGGAGAATAAACAGATCTGGTATCTGTTTAGTTCAATCTTTGGTATTTGTTACAACAAGCCTATCAGGCCTAGAGGGCAGGGGCTGTGAGGTGTTCCCTGCCTTCCCCTGTGGTGTCCTGCACGGTGTCGGGGGCAGGGCAGGAGTTTAAGAAGTCACTGCTCTCTGGACCTCCACGTTACAGCCACGCCCAAAAGTCATCCTACCAGACAGAGCTGAAACCCTAGGCTGGGGCTGCGTCTGCTACATTAAAGGAGATTATCTCTGCAGCCCTGGATGATAAGAGACAGCTCAGTACCTCAAAATGCTGACGGCTCGTTCACAGGAAAGGTCTTCTGCGGGCTCATTGTTCATCTGAAGGATCTGATCACCGGGGAAAAGCTTGCCATGAGCAGAGCCTCCTGTTGGACAGAAAATAAGTAAATGGTGCTTTGGCCAGAAGGGCCCTGACCCCAGATGTCACAGTGGCACAGGTGAATGAAGCCTGAGTCTTGGGCACTGGCCCACATGAATCTCAGTTTTCCTCTTCATAAAGCATGGATAATGTATATCATCCATCAACTTCAAGGAGTGTTAGGAGACTGTACTGAGAAAGAAAACTAGCAAAACCTTACAAATCAATAGGGCTGGCCAATGAATCTATGATAATCACCTCTGCAGGATCCTGGCGTCCATGTGCGTGCACGTGTGCACCTGCATGTATGTCAATTGAAATATATTTTAACTAGACCCAGATCTAACATAATACATAGTTCAAATATAAAAACAAACACCAGGTTTTGCTAACCTGCTCTTCTCCATCCCAGTACAACCTATATTTCACAAAAATTCAAATGAAAACAAATCAATAATAGTTTCTATTCCTGTCTACCCAGAAACTCTCGACCAGCAAAACGCACTCAGGGCTCAAAGAGGAGGGCCGACTTATCCAAATACTGTCCTTGCCTCTGAGTCGGGCCAAGGTGCCAAGGGAGGGCTGCGCCAGGCTGAGGCCAGTGGGAAGCTGAGGCTCAGAGCAGCAAGTGCTGGCCCCCTCCCTCCCAGCACCAAAGGAAGGTGCACATGCCAAGACAGAATGAGGTCAGAATTTCTAACTTCCTAGGGTAGCATTTTCTGCTTTTCATTACCAGACAGAGAAATGGGAGGGCAGCCAAGGCTACTGTGCCCCTAGAAAGTCCTTTTACATTTTCCAGTCAAATCTACCTGCTGTGACGGCCACCACTGTGAGAGGGAGGCTCTCAGAAATGTGAAATCCATAGTCCTGGAGGAGGGCGTCTTTGTCTATCTTTACTGTGTGCCTCACAGGGGTGAGGGCTTGGGCTGGGTTCCCGGGAGGCCCATCAGCTGCAGTGACTTTAGCCCTGGAAGAGAAGAAGTACATAAAAAAGGAAAAGGGAGGCTTCCAGATGACAACCACAAACTGGGTCAGCCACATGCATGACGAGGAAGGTGAAGAGCTGAGCGGACACCAACTGTCCTCTTAAGAGGGATAAAGCGCAAACATCACCAGTTACAGCAAGCGAAGCTCTGGTAACTATGCTGTAAAGAAGGGGTTGGGAGGTGCTGTGGATGCAAAGAGAAAAGAGGGGAGCTGTTTTTACTTGGCAGGGAAAGGGAGCCAGGGGAGCCTCTGCTACTTAGAAAAGGTCTGGCCTTCATCTCGGGGAGTTCCTAGGGTTCACCTACACAGCTCACATGCGGCACACCGGTGTCCAGTGAGCTACAGAGCGCATCAGTGAGTGGCTGGAAGAATGGATGGGTGAATGGAGAGATAAAAAGTATGGGAAAGACTGTCTGAACCGAGGTATACAAAAGCAGTTAACAGGTTTGGCTGTTTGGTGATGTCTCATTTGATGGATGGATTGTTTCTTTAATGAGTTTTTTCTTTTTTGCTATATGATTAATTTCATCTCTTTAAACTTTGCAACTAAGGATTCCAATATGAAATCCCAGATATCAAGGAATCCTTCTCTATTAATTTCTAAGAACATATATGTTCTCTCTATATCTAAAGGCAAGTAGTGAAAGTTATATTTTTTATCTCTTAAAAAACACAAAGCGTGCTACAAGCTATTTTTCACATGTCTGTGGCAAATGATTATTTCCCTTTCACAGTCATGGCTCTTTCTGAGGAAGGTCAAATAAGCAACGGAAATGTGGAGAACAGCTCCCTTGGGGCTCTGCAGTTAATATCTATCATTTATTCTCATCCATTTACCAAATAATGTCAGGAACTCTGCCTCTTGCCACAGGACCTCACTTATCTGAAAATCACCTCCCTGTCATTTATAATGACCTCAGATTTCAACAAGACCTGGAAAATATGAAAAATTGTCTCACGGAGCCGAAATGCACATGGCAAGTCCAGCTCCGGATCATCCCTGTGCCTCCTTTATCGGCCCTAAAGGAGCCGCTCAGGTGGAAATGCAGATTTAGTTTCTATCTGAATAGATGACTTGCACCAAACAGCTTAGGTGGGTGGAAAAGGATTTCTTCTAGGCAAGAACATGGGTCATGCTGAGAAGGGTCACCACAGTGACCCACACAGGGGAAGATACAGGAAACTGAATTTATGCTACATAAAACCTATAGTGATTGTTGATTTAAAAGTCAAAACTTTGAAGCTGTGACAAGGCTACCAGATGTGGTGATAAGCATTCCAATTACTTGAGAGGTTGAGGCAGGAAGATCTGCTGAAGTACAAAACAGTCTTTTTGTTCTCTCTCTCTCTCTCTCTCTCTCTCTCTCTCTGTCTTTTTTCTGTTTGTTTGTCTGTTGTTGTCTCTGTCATTGTTTTTTTCTCTGGTTTTTTGAGACAGGGTCTCACTATGCAGTTCAGCCTGACCTTGAACCCACTATGTAGTCCATACTGGCGATCCTCCTGCTTCATCCTCCTGAGCACAGTGCTGGGATTACATGGGTATGGCACCATGCCTGGCTTTAAAAGGGCCTTTCTAAATATAATAAATAACACACACTGAGGGCAAAAAAAAATATCAATGTTTATGTTCTTTAAAAAATGCAGCAGGGGATAGGCTCAGTAGTTCCAGCGTCTGCTTGGCAAGTGCAAGGTCCTGAGTTTGATCTTTGGTACCACATACCACAATGCAGGGCGTGGTGGTTCACATGTGTAATCCCAGCCCTCAGGAAGCA
>PVIR01014161.1:0-40820 GCA_004026965.1 Petromus typicus | reverse complement strand
TGGGTAATGTAAAAGAAAAGAGAGAGAACAGAGTTTCAAAAGGGCTTTTCATTTTTTCTCAGCTCAAAAGTGAGTCTTACTCACAGTTTATTTGATATAACTAGCTTGATAGTTCCTAGGCACTATAACAAATTTAGACTGTATAAACTTCTGTATGTCCCAAAAGAAAAGAAAAACACCATTTTAGTGAATAGTCTACTGTACAATTTACCTATTGCTTACAAATTTTACCAGAAAATATTATATACATATGTACATTCATATAATTGTGATAATTGAGGTTCTCTTAGACTATTTAAAGACATGTGCCTTTGCTTTATGTAATTTGCAAATTAATGTACAGATCATTTCATTCTAACTATTGTGTTCACTCAGTAGGTCCACTATGGGCATTTTATTTATTTTTAGAAATGTTCTCTTCTGAACAGTATTACTGTGAACATTGAATACATGCAAGAATGTGCACTAGCTAAGTTCTTAGAAAAGAAATTGCTAGATCATATTTACATTTAAAATTTGTATTTATTTTATTATATATTATAAATAATTTATTTCCCATACATTTGTCTGAATTTTTTCTATACTGACAATTCAGAAGTGGATTTGTTTCCATTAAGTTCTGCAAAAATATTACCAAAATTGTGTTATATTAAAGCTATAACCAGATTGCTTAACTGACATCAACATTGTTTACCGTATTGTAGTTTTCATCTGTTTGTAAGCTACACAAAATATGTGCTAGGAAGTGATATGGCAACCTCTGTAATAACTAAATCATGGGCAGATTGAGTTACTAAAAATTCTGTAAAGAGAATAGACATATCCATAAAGAGTAGTTCCACAAATTTCCTCAAATACCAAACTCAGTAGGCGCTTAAGTCACTTACGTAATGTGACATAACTATGTATAAACTATGCACAACTTCACAGCATTATATCTATTTTAAATCTTTTCTACATTACTTGTAATACATAACACATGTTAATGCTATGCAAGCAGTTGTCACACTCTACTATGCATGATATAATTTAAAGTCTGTAGAAGTTCCTACTCTAATATTTCTTTTCTATAGTTACAATCCATTGTTAGTTTTATTCATGATGCAAGACATTGAAATATAAAGTATCTACATTCCTTTAAGAGTTAGCATCCTTGGCCCGGGGATTTAGCTCATGGGTTCCAGTGCATGTCTTGTAAGCGCAAGGTCCCGAGTTTGATTCCAGTAACTACATACAACAATGCCAGGCATGGTGACTCATGCCCACCATCAATCAGTGCCACATATCATAATTCTGGGCATGGTGACTCATGCCTATAATCTCAGTACTCCATAAGCAAAGGTAGGAGGATTGCTGTGAATTCAAGGCTTGTTTGGGCTACCTTGTGAGTTCAGAGCCAATCTGAACTACAAAGCGAGAACTTGTCTTAAGAAAAAAAATAGTATCCTTGAGGGGAGGGTTACAATTTGCAGTTGTTTATATTTCTTTTGAACATTTCAATCATATCTTAATGCAGAATTCCCCTATTTCTGATATGGGCAAGTATCCACACTGTGTCAATTCAACATCCCCCTTCATAAAAATATATGTAGCATGAAATAGAGAAGTTCTTGCTTTCTTTGGGGTTATGAAACTGAGAAATAATGCTGGAATTGCTGGGGACTGTATCTCATTTAAATATGTAAAAATAAGTTTTTACTGCATGAATCACAGGGAGACACTTAACCTTGTTGAGTACAAGTTATGGTATGTATCTAGATGTTCCTCCAAAGCCTCATAGAGTGATGGGTAGAGCTTTTCCAGAGCTGGATGGGTCTAGAGTGTATAACTGATGCATGGTGGGGTGTGACGGTTAAGGGTGCCAGGGCTAAGGGTAGGTGATTATTAAATCAGTCCGCTGGTTGGTCTGGCACTGATCTAACCCTAGTAGCCTAAATCAATTATAAAAGGGGCAGGGAAAACCCAAGGTGTCTCACATGCTTCCTTTCTTTGCTACTTTCTGCCCATCATGAACTGCTTCTTCTCTACAATGCCTGTCTCCATGCCACCCTGCCAAGGTGGTACCCATGCCACCTCTACCAAGTCAATTATGGATTGAAACATCTAAAAATGATGAGTTTAATAAACCTCTGCTCCTTTAACATTGAGTCTCGGGTATATGGTCTCATCAATGAGAAAAGTAACTAAAAAGTTTCCTCCACAATATCTAAAATATTAATACTTTGGAAAATATCTGATTTTAATTTTAAGGTTTATAATTACCTCTTTTATTCCCTTGTCCAAAGTGAACGATTTTTATTATTAATTTTAAAAATCCTATTTCTCTGAATGTTCGAGGGAATAAGCTGATTATTTGAGAGTTATTCATGAAAAGATTTGAATAAGAGATTTAAATAATGCCTTAAAGCTCATCTAATTCTAATCTCATTTGGCAGACATTTATTTATCCATGGAGGTAACCTATGCCTTATATCACTGAATAATTGGAGAAACACTTAAATCTTAAACCTAGCTTTTCACTGACTGACAATACAAAGCTTTTAAAAGTTATGTACTTATGGGCCAAGGATTTAGCTCAGTGGTTCTGGAGCCTGTCTTGCTAGTTCAAGGGCCCAGGTTTGAACCCAGTAATCACATACAATAATACTGAGCATGGATACTCACTACCACCACGACCAGTACCACATACCACAGTGCCAGGAGTGGTGGCTTATGACTTTAATCCTGCACTAGGGAGGCAGACACAGGAGGATTGCTGAGTCTGAGGCTGAGTGCAGGGCCAGCAAACTACAAAGTGAGACCCTGTCTCCAAAAAAAAGTTATTTACTTACTTTTTTTTTAATAAAGGGATCATTATCCAAACATGGTCGAAGTCATGTATTTATTTATTTATTTATTTATTTATTTATTTATGTGGTGTGTGTGTGTGTGTGTGTGTTTGTGTGTGTGTGTGTATGCATGTGCATTCATGTGTGTATGGTACCAAGGATGAATTCAGGACCTTATTTTTTGTTGTTGTTATTTTTTGAGAAAGGGTCTTGCTTTGTAGTCCTGGCTGGCCCTGAAATCACCATGTAGTCCAAACGAGCCTCAGACTCACAGCAATCCTGCTTCCTCTGCTTCTGAGTGCTAGGATTGCCTGGCACTCTGATATGTGATATGAGTCACCATGCCCAGAATTGTTGTATGTGGTTACCAGGGATGTATCTCCAGACCTGGCACTTGCAAGGCAGGAGCCAGAACCACCAAGCTAAATCCCAGGCCCAGGACCTTGTTTTTATCAGGCAGGTGTGCCACCACAAAGCCACATCCCCAACGCTAGTTACTTATTTTTAATTGGCATGTATAAGTTGTATAAATATATGGTATACAATATGATACATAATACATTATATTAAGAATGGAATAGGTATAATGGAATAGATAAAGGAAGTAATGGTAATTAACATATGCATATCCTTGCTTAAAACTTTTTATAACAAAAATACTTTGCAGATTAAAGAAAACAAAATTTAAGTGAAACAGGAGGAATATTCTTTTAAAAAATTGTTGCACATCCAGGTAAGTATATGTAATCAGAAAAATTTATAATAGGACTACTTTCTTATTCAGCAATTCCTTTTCTAAGTACACAACCAGACATAACAAAGGGACTTCTCATAGTTCATGTCACCTGCATACTTCATATTCCAAGGTCATTTCTTTGAATCATATCACATTTGCTTATATTCAGATATAATTTATAAAAATGTCAGAGGAAAAGGTGTAATTGGTAAGATCTGTTGATATGCAGGAAGCAGTCCATCTAAAATGTCATACATTCCTATAGTTCTTTCAGTTTTTGATATTTAGCCTTATTTTGCATAAAAGTACAATGGAACAAATGCAAATACAACTTCTGAATACTTTTATGTGAAAAGTGAATTTTTAGTACTAGGAAGAGAAACTAAAAGACTCATTTCTTTTCACCTTAACTAAATTAGGGATAATTAAAACACCTGGTTTGCATTATTTTTCTGAATGTACAGATATTAACATGGAAGTGCAGGTGGTCTGATAAAAGAAAAAGCTGACTAACTTTCATATAAAAGTATATCTCTCATTTAACGTTATTCACCTCATGAAGTTTTCATCTAATGAGATTCAAAACAGATTTATGAAATCTTACTGAAATTTAGAACAAAGTGGTTATGGTGTATGCAACTATTATTTTCAGCACTATTATTTATTCAGCACATAAACTGCCTTCACATAAACTGAAGGTTGTACGTGAATCATCTCATATATCATCTTACAGTCAATTGCCTTTGGACAGAACACACAAGCTCAACACTGGCAATGACATCAGAATTCATTAATGAGGGGATGGTTGCTGGGTGTAGATGAGTAATGAAGAGCAACAGAAGCATGAATCAGGGCCAAAGAATTCAGATAATCCTCTCTTGATTATGGTTAATTGATACTCAAGGGCTTTCTTAGAACTTTACTATTATCCCATCCATCTGATTTTCCTTTACTCTTTTTCTTTTTTAATGTCACATTCATGTTTGTTGTTTTTAGCACTTACCCAATAGCATTCTGAAGCAGAAATATTTTCCAGGTAGTTGGGCTGGATTGATATTGGCACCAATTGCTCGATTATAAGAAAACATGAAAAGATCAGAAATGAATTAGAGAAATGGAAAAATACCAAATGACAGAGCAGGGAACATAAAGAACACACTACAATTTCCTGACATACAACTGACACAGCCATAAAATCAGAAGATGGGATTGCTCCATTACTTTCAAGAATTGTTTTTGATCTTATAATTATCTGCTTTTGAAGTTAGACTGTTGAGTTAATTTAAATGTCACCGGGGATCTATAGACCAAACTGGTCCAATATCATCTGAATGATACACTGGATGAAGTGTTCTGGGAATTTAATTCTGCAGAATGACTCCTTAGAAGTTTGTGATAAAAAAAAAAAGGAAAATTCAAAAATTATGTTCCAAACAATTAGAAACCTTTGATTCACAAACTAACATTCTAGAGTAAGATATTAGATAAGATTTAGCTTTTAAACTAAAATATGTTGTCAGTAATGCTCAGACTCTTTAATACCAGTACACTGTGTTTTAATGTCCTTGCCCAGAACCTTTGGAAGATTTTGGATTTAAAATCAAGCCAATTAAATGAAATAACTGAGGAAGTTTTCTCTTAGCAGGAATTAGAGCTAAGAATAACACTATCCAAACTAGCTGTCATCAATGGTGAACAACAGGTGACCCTTCTGTCTTAATTACTTCCTCATTGCCTGGACTAAATGCTGGACACTCACAAGTTTAAAAAGGAAAATTTCATTTGGCTCACAGTTTATAGAGCTTTCAGTCTATAGTAGTCTGGGTCCAAGGCAAGGAAGCATGGCAGAGGGGAATTGCAGAGGAGAAACAGTTGAAAGGCATCACAGACTGGATACCCCGAGGAAGGGGTGGGAGGTGGGAGGAAGGAGCTATCCCTAGTTCACATTCACAGTAACCTGCCTTTTCCAGGCAGCTTCCAGCTATGAGCACATGAGGCTTTGGAGAGGACATTTAGATACAAAGCAAAACAACTTCCTCTGAGTGCAGAGCCTCCACATCTACACCCAAATCTCTGCCTCCATAAGAACCATCAAACCTTGTATCTATAGTGAAGGTGAAATGTAGGAGGTCTGCTGTTCAGAACCCAAAGTCCCTGAAGTCCTCTCCAAGAAGGAAGCTGGTACTTTGGATAATTTCTGGGAAAATGTAGCACATTAAATATTGTCCTCTGCCTCTCTTTTATCTGCTCCCTAAAATTCCTTTTTGATCAGAGTCAGTCACAATTTCTCCCTTCTGATTTATAAATATCTTACAGTTTTGAGTTATCCATCTCAATTATCTTGCTTTAGAAGTACTAACAAGGAGGAAAAGATGAGGGAACAAGCTTATATTTCTAAAGAAACAGAAAATGCTCAATATAAAATAAGGTGAAAGGGGACAATGTTGAGATTGTAACAAAAAAGCAAGGAAACAAATTTTATATATATGGGGGGGTGGTAGGGTGGGTGGGGCTATGGGAAAAAATGAGAATTAAGAGTGTCTTATACTGGTACAAATCCCCATTATGGAGTGCAATTATGATGTGTATATTTAATGTACCAATAAAGATAATTAAAAAAGAGAAATAATTACTGAAAGGTAAAAATTAATGCTCCTTTTATATTCAAATTAATATTCTCCCACTGACAAACAGCAAAACACATTAACAATTAATACACATGAAAATAAGTTTCAAAATCAAATTTTTGATATACCAATTACTCGTTTTGAAAAAGTAAGAACAGTATGCCTGGTTCTCTCAGCTCCAAGCCTGATATCTCATATGCTGTCCTCGCTGAGATCAATAAATCTGACAGTTGTCCTGCTGAGCTGATGTAATCCACATCTCACCTCTCTTCAGCCCATCTGAATTCCTTTGATCACAAGTGTCATATATCCTGATGCTTTTATTCACAACTAAGTGAAACATTTTCGATGCTGCCTTGGACTCCTTCCAGAAATTCAATCAGGTGACACATTTTAATTCAACAGCCAGCTTCTCTGTAGCTTAAGCATTTTGAATGCATTATGATATTTATTTTTATATACATTGAGTTGTTAATAAAGTCATATCTCATAAGAAAGGCAGCTGTTTCTCATCCTGCAATCAGATTTCCACCCTTACTCTGCTGGACAGCATTCATATTCTTATAAAGCAAAGATTTTGAAGGCCAGAAAGCCAAGCTAATACTTTGATCATACTGCAGAGATATTGTGGTATACTACCCCAAAGTATAATATTAAAAGATCCAGATAACTCAGACAAGATCTTGAGAGAACAGATCTGTACTATCCAATTTAAGTTACACGTTTTCCATTAATTTGCCTTTAGTCCTTCTGATAGATAGAAAATCTTGACCTTCAAGTTTCCCAGGTCTTGTTCTCATAAGACAGGAACCTTCATGAATTTCTTTCCCTCAAAAGGATAGTTTCAACAGAACTGGAAATTCTGAAAAGAAGTGTAAGAATACCTGTGTAAACAAGTGGTGTTTTGTTTGATCTTAGGTGAATTATTGCAACTACTTCCCTTTCTTGTTGTCTTGCAATTTTCTTTCATTTTGCTTTTGTTTTTATTGAAAGTCTAACAATCACACTTTTTGCTTCTGCTCTTGCATAGTGTCTCAGGGACTTTTCTCATTGCTGAGAAAAATACCCAATACCTAAAGTTAAAGGAGGAAGGGTTTATTTAGCTCACAGTTTGTAGAGGTTTCCATCCATAATTGGCCGCCTCTAAGGCAGGGTGGTATGCCAGAGGGGCATCACAGAAGAAAGACATTTCATGGTAGGCAAAAGACAGCAAAAGCAGCAAGCAGAAGAGAAAAACAACAATCAATCAGCCTCTTTCTATCCCTTATAATATCTTATCAACTTACAAACCCTTGGGTTGGTAACACTCAAAGCCGGGGTTAGGCAGCCTCAGTCCTAGCATCTTATTATAAATCAACCAAGCATCACATCCTTGATCCCAAAAGCACACACCATAGATCCAGTCACCCACTTAAAGCCCCACCTAAGACCCCATGAAGCTTTAGCAGAACATCTAGATAATGAGCCATAACAATGGAATTGATTAAATACTGTTAAGGGGACAGCTCTGTGGATTGTCACAGGATACAATAATACAGGTGATTACTGAGAAAGAAAATATAACAGAGAAATGAGTAATAATACATTGAACCTAAATAGCCTCTGGCAGAGGTACTAAAAATGTAACTAATTTCATAAGTTTCAGCTGAATGTAATGTTTGTAATGATGAGCTTTGAAATGAGAAAATTCAAGCACTTTTTCTCTTTAATATTACTACCTTATAAGTACTACCTCCAATCTTAGCTTCCGATCTTAGTTTTCATTAGGAATGTGAAGTTATAGTTTCTGCTTCAGAAGCCATCTTATTCTATAAAAACATCTAGACAGATATATCCTAAACACTTTGATAATTGAATATTTAATTTTTAGGCTGATATTACTAATCTTATGAATTGCGTAAGGAGCAAATGAAGTTATACAGTGCTTTTCTGTCCTACCATCACTGTTACTGGTTCTGTGAGTTAACTGGAAAAGATACTATGCCAGAAACATTTCTGAAATTTCTAAAATTCGCTTAGATATAAAACTGAGTAGAGTACCTAATGGGCAATGACATTTTGTCAAAATGAGAAAGTGATATTCCTCATCTTTAAAACACTTACCTGCATCACACTGTTACGGTATTTTACTAATCATACGAAAGTCATGTGTTTATTTTTATATATTGGCACATAATGTCTGATATATTTAGCTATGCAAAGTCATAATTTATTACATCATCTTACAGATGTTTTAACTTGTTACTGGTTCTCTTGACCGTCCTTCAATAATACTACCTGTAGATACACTCCACAATTTAAACAAACAAAAATTAGAGGTTTCCACTTTAGGAATATGGCAGAGTATATATTAATTAAGTCATCTGTCAAAGAAGTAAAGCTAATGTGATAAATGAAATGCAGAAATAACAAAACTCCACTCTCAGGATGTGGTAAGATTCTGTGAGCAGCGAAGCTTTCATTAAACCTGGGCCCCACTGTCCATTGCTTGTGCCAAACACCTTTCAAATCAGCCAAGTGGACAGGGGGGAGAGCTACAGAAGAGGGGACTGCTGAAGACAGTCAAAGAAAAGCAGGACCTTGGGAAAATCTAATTGAAGAGGATGGAGATGCTTGCTCCTCTCTTTTTGATTCTAAATAGAGCTGAGCAACAAAAATAGTAATAATAAAACAAGGCTGTTCTAAGACCTTTTAATAGTCATTTTACATTTATAAATCTGAGGACAGATTTCCCATAACCCCTGGTACAGATTCTCAAACTGAAAATTTTGTGGAAAGTGCTTCCACGCTACCATTAACCACAGACTCCTAGGAAGTTTCAAAAACACTATAGAAAAATACATTTTAAATATGATATAAAAATTCACATTAAATTCTAATTTATATGATGAAATTAAAATTTTAAATATCAACATACAATAGAAACAAAAACAAAATAATTTTTTTTCTCAAAAAAAGAGAAAACTAATGGGAAAAGAAATATGAAGCCCAGGCAGACTACAAGTAGAATTAGCTCATGAGAATATAATGCTGGCATGTTTATCATACTTTACAAAGGTGTTTTGAAAAGTAGGCCAAGCAGATTTTAAAGGAAATGAATATTTCAGAGAGAAGAATATAAAAACTGAAAGCACAGAAAATGTGCAGTAAAAAGAACTGGCGATCTATCTCTTATTAGCAAAATGGAAAACAGAAATGAAATTACAGGACACAGACGAATTACATGAAAAATGTGACCCACTAGGTATGTAGTGACTAGGCTAAGAATCCAATGTGATATGTATATTACAGTTCCAGAAGGATGTAGAAAACAGGAAATAAGGCAGTAGTGGAGTAAGAAACATCATTGTTCACACTCACTAGTCTAATCACCCCAAGAAAAAGAAATATATTTTAAAATCCTAAATTGTGCATACCATAGCAAAATAACAGCAATAAAACTAAAAGTAGGGATCAAATATAAATTAAATGTAAAAAATCTGTGTCTATCGGCAATACTAAAATTCACAAGACAATGTGATTATGAGTAATAATTTTAATAGATAAAAGGTCAACTGTAAATCTGTACATGTTGAAATTACCATTCAGTAATGTTGGTTGAATAAAAATATTACCAGACAGATACAAACTGAAAGCTTGTTCTTCAAAGAAAATCTAATTTAAGAATTTTCCTGAAATATTCTTTAAAAAAGAAAAATAATACCAAAGACAGTTCTTTGATACAGAAATAGGGAACAAAGTATTGTGTCAGTAACACTAAAAATAAAATGATTAAACAACAATAAGTAGTTCTCAGTCTAAAATCAATTAATCTAGAAATAAATATCAACCAAAAGAGTGGAAAATTCTGTGTGAAAAGGAATATGGTTATTTTAAAAAGACCTATTTTTCTCATTATATTGTTTAATAAGAGATAACCTTTCATTTATTAAGATGTCTATAAAAATTTTATAACACATTTAAAAATCCACCAAAAAATTGAAAATAGATTTGCTACAATTCTAAACAAATAGATGGAAAAATAGCATTGACTGAAATACAGAGAAAAACATTTTTAAATGGACTAATCATGGAGAACTCATAAATATTGCAGGGTAAATATGAAAACTGTCAGACTGTGTCCTTACAGAAATACAGATAATGTTTAAGAACAAAGCACACTAGCCAAACACCAGCAAAATATGTTGAATTTGTTTATATGAATGTTGGTTAAAAAGCTTTTTACAACTAAATAGTGCTTTATTTCTGAGACTTTGAAAATATTCTTCTTTATTTGGGCCTCCATTATTGCAACTCAAAAGTCAGCTATTAATGTAATTATTTATTAGTAGCAGTCTCCTTTTTATAATGTAATCATATGGTGACTATGCTTAGTGTATTTATTGAGATTTATCTTATATCCTAAACTGAATGTTGCTTTATAAAAATTTATAGTGTTTATTAATAACTTGTTCACAGAAGAGTCCATTTCTTCCATTTTAAGTGATTCAATTATATTAGATTTTTCTCTTCTCACCTTTATGCTTACTAATTTTCATACTTTCTGATTTCCTATTTTTCTATGTTGTAACCAAATTAAGTTTTGGAGATATTTTCAATAAACTAATTCTCTCATGGATCTTAATGACTGAAATTCCATACACTGAATTATTCAAATTATTTTATTTTTTACTTTTGAAAATCTCATCTGGTTCATTTTCAAATAGACAATGTTTTGTTGTTTTATATTTCTTTGTTGACATATTTAAAACTCTTTCTGGCCTCTTTGATGTCATCTCTATGCTTCAGAGGAAGTTTTCTTTTTTATCCATTATCAGTTGAGATAAAAATGTTCCCTGCAGTTTCCCGTTGAACTCTGTCTCTTGCAGATATGACATTTTGTCCCTGTCACTTGATATTTCTTGAAGTCATAACAATCACAGCTCATCTTTCTATAGTTTGGCAATGCCTTGAGGTAAAAACCTGTATCAGACTCTGTTTGCAACCCTGTGTTCTAATTCTCAATTAATTTTTGGTCCATTTCTGACTTTTTCTCAAGGTTGCCTGTGTTATTAGAAGAGATTTTTAAAGAATATTTTATGTAGCAATTGACTTTAGCAAAAGAGTTTGTACAGTTATCAACTTGCTGCTACTGTCAAAAACAAGATTTTATAGTTCTTGTTTACTGCTTCTTTCTCCAAATGGAGTGAGGTATAAGAGGACAGTGACATTTAGTTTTCCTTAATTATCTCTCTAGCCTCTGCATACAGAACAGTTTTTGGTCCATAATTAATCATAATTTAAATATTTGTATGTAATTTAGTGATTGCTTGTATTCTGCATTTTAATGGAATAAAGAAAAATGTTAAAATTGATTAATATTTATTTAAGTACATTTACAATGTTTTTATGTATTTTCTCATGTTCTTTCCAGTAGATACACTTTGCTCTTGAGTAAGAAGATATTTTTAAGTTAAGAATTTGAGTATCACATCTTACAATAAATATAATTAAAAATTTTAAACTACTCAAAGAATACAATTGACAGTAAAGAGAATTACATCAGAGGCTACCTGTGGATGATGAGTTATGTTTTGTTTACCTATAAATTTTAATCTATGTTTAAACTTGTCCACAATTATATATCCTTTTAGTGAATGAAATATTTCATTTAATAAAGTAAAGCAGAATATACTTTATTTAAATAAAAATGAAACCATAACATATAAAAACATTAAAATTATAAACAAGTCATTCTGGAACTTCAGAGAGGAGGACAATGGAAACAGAAAAGACACACACACATTTAAAATGACACAATGTGTTTTCATCATACTCTTGTGTTTTCTAAACTCAATTTGTTAATGAAATTTGTAACACTTGTATGCAGAGAAGATAGCTAAGAAATTATATCTCACATGATAAAGGCAGAGAAATATAAAGAAAAAAAGTTCCATACTTCACTCAGACTTGAATTCACACCAGTTAATTGTGATCAGAACTGTGTGTGTAGAAGCATATTTCCTATAGTAGTAAAGTTTTTTGCTATTGATGGTGATTTTTTTGCAATACCCCGGATCAAACTCATGACTTTGCACTTGCAAGGCAGGTAGCAGTGCCATGAGCTAAATCCCCTGCACAAGTAATCAACTTCTTAAAGTTAGAAAAACAGGTTGGTTCTGCCTGGGGCTCGGATATAGAGGAATGGAGGGCTGAGAAACAGCTTAGTGAATACCAAGTTAAAGGATGGAAGAAGAGAAATATTCTAGATGGAGATGGGAGATGACAATGGCTATGCAATAATGTAAATAGACTTAATACTATTGAGCTGTATAGTTGAGATTTTATGCTATCCATTTTTTATTATTTATACATATATATTAAAGTCACTATAGATAAAGCAAAATATAGCTCAAAAAGATGGACAATCGATGCCCATGAAACACATACATACACAAAAGAGAGGAACAGATAACAGAGAAAACTAAACAAAAACAAAACAATGATAAATTTAACCCTTACTAAACAAAGAACATAAATAAACATTATAAATAAAGAAAAAAGTAAAGTAAATATAGAAAAAACTAAAACCACAGGACTGAAAGGTAAAAACAATAGGCCTCATGGTAGAAAATTAAAGTTCTATGCTCTGAAAAACACTGAGAAGTCACTGAACACACAGACTAAACATAGCAGACATTGAAAAGCAAGTAGCTACTAAAGAACTTTTATCCAAAATATACAGAAATGTTAGAATGAGACAAGAAGGGAACAAGCAACCCAACTGTAAATTGAGCCAAAGCTCTGAGGAGACACGTGGGTGAAAAAGACATACAGGTAGAAATCCAAAGTATGAAAAGATGTTCAACATTATGTCGGAAAATGTGTATCAAAAGAACAATGCATACCCATGTTTATAGCAGTGCAAGTCATAATAGTTAAATATTGGGAAAAAAATAAAAGCTGTATACTAGGAAACAGAAACAGATCTTCTGAAAACGGGAAAAGGACCAAGAGGTAGGTGGAAGAGGGGACAAAAGAGAAGATGGAAGGGATGCAAAGAAGAAGTAAAATGTGTTATATACATACACAAATTCCTTATGACAAATGGAGTCATTATCTACTATGAACATGTATTAATGAACATTAAAATAAAAAGTACAAGACAGTTCAGACACTTTGGAAAACTGTCCTCACCTTAAAAAGCTCACCAGTATTTCAGTCTTCACTCTATTTATCTGAAACACTAACATTCACATGAAACTTGCTGGCAAATACTTATAGCATTTTCATTCATAGTTGCTAAAAGAAGAAAGCAAGACTTTCTTGTACAGGGAGATAAACAAGCCACAGTATAGTTACAGATAAAATTCTACTCTGTGGTCAAAAGGAAAATCATTTAATGAAGTGGAGAAATCTTAAAAGCATAGACTTGAGAACAGAAAACTAAGTGTTTAAGAAATGCTGTGCTGGGGGCATGCGCCAAATAGACACAAGGGTCCACCTGGAGATTTCCTAGGGGCCAAACCTGGAGCAAAGGAACAAGCAAGTTAGGTAGTACTGGAATATAGTCAGAACAGTAAAATAAATGTTCGTGAGCCATTCTACACAAATAAATGATTAAGTAAATAAAATAAAAATAGACAAAACTATGCACAAGCATTCCAGTTAATTAATGTAAGTCCTCTGCCCCTTAGGAAGTGAGCCAAAATCCCGACTTTGTGAGTGTGAACCTTTATACAGTGATTTCCTTACAAAAGGTAAGGCATGAAAATAGGGGGAAAGAGTGGATAAAGATGACAATCAGATAGCCGCCGGTTTAGTAACAAGAACAGGTCAGGGAGCCAGTATATCCAAGATGTGCTACAACAAGGACATTTGAACTCCAGTCTTCTCAAATATCTCTAATCCCACCGTTATTATCAGAAAAACAAACAAACAAACAAACAAAACTAAGGAAAAGAGTTTGGTGAGGAGCAATCCATAAACTATCTGGCCAGGACGCCTTAGATAAGAGTGGTCTTTAGAAACAAAAATGGTGGAGAAACTACTAGAGCCAAGAGGAATCAAAAGAGAGACCATGATTCATTGTGAGCTGCTGGTTTTTCAGACGAGTGAAAACGAGCAAGATCAGAAACACATGTGAGCTTCTGTCAGCATATCAACACGGGCGCATTGCTCTCAACCGGGTTACACTTGTGAGTCTTTAACTGTGGGGACGCTGGGTAATGAACAGGAAATTATATCTGCAAGTCTCCCAAATCTAAAATTACTTTTAAAATTCAACAGGTTTAGAAAAACAAAAACAAGAAAACCAATGAGATATGAATAAAATATATGAGCAGACTTTTCACCAAAGAAGATAGATCTGCATGGAAAATAAGCTCATGAATAAAATATTTAACATTATGAGCCATTAGGGAAATGCAAATTGAAACTGAGAGGCAGTATCATGAGGCACCTATTAGAAGTATTAAAGTAAGATGGTGAAACAGCAAATGAAACTGTGCAGAAATTTTATCACTCTCGTATTGCTGGTTTAAATGTTAAATGATGAAATTTCTGTTCAAAAGGATTCAAATTTTTTTAAATCTTCATGAAATGCTTGCAGATATTTTTACATGCACGCACATACACAAATAATCACTGGTAAACAAATATTCAGAGAAGTTGTACCAAGAATACTCCAAAAGGTAAACAACTCAGAGTCCTTCTGATGGGTGGAGAGTTAGGCACATTGTACTCCACAGAAATGAAGACATTTCACTGAGAAGGAAAGGGAGAGTCAACAAGAGAAGAACTGTCAATGCACACAGCAATTTAGATGTGTATCTAGAGACTATGTTGAGCCAAACCTCTGAAAACCAGAAGTTATGAACTATGCAACTCAGTTTATGTAATATGGTTGAAACAATAAAATGATGTAAGTTAATTAATGGGTCCAACATGGAAGTAGTGGAGGAGAAGCAAAAAAGAATAGGGTCATTATTAAAAGGAAGCATAAGAATCCTCAGAATGGTAGAAATGCCCCAGATCTTTAAGGTGTCAATATTTCTATGGCATCATGACACTTTACAGTAAGTTTGTAAGATGATAACTTTCAGGAAGCCTAGGGAAATGGTACATGGGAACCATTTTTTCTTATCTCTTACAACAGATACGAATCTATACTTAAAAAGATTTATAAAATAATATTTGTAATAATAATAGGATAAAGCTAAAGATGCAAAGGTTTATATTAGAAGGAAAGAAAGGACTAAAAGCAATAGACCAAGATTTACTTTTAGGAGGTTGAAAAAGGACAACAAAATAAAACTATGAATACATGCAAATGCTGTGCATTTGTACGTGTTAGTAGTGAATAAGTCCTAAATAAATAATAGAAAAATAATGAGTAATGAGTGAATTTAAAATAAAATATTAAACAATCTAATACTTAAAGGACTAAACACATTGTAAAAACCCTCAGTCAAGAAAGAAAGAGGAAATGTGAGAGACTTTTGCTATTGATTCTGCAGATAATAAACTGATAAGGAAATAATATAAACATCATTATGCCATCAACTGACAGTTTATGTAAGATGAGCAATGTTGAAACAATAACAGTGAGAATTTCTGGAATTGCAGGTGTGTACCACCACACCCAACCCAAGTGTTTTTAAATGTCAATTCTACTAAAAATGAGAACAAATAACACCATTATTACTTTTCAGGAAATAAAGAAAATATTCACAAAGTAATTTGATGAGAATACTATAAATTTAATAGTAAGACATTACCAAAACTATGTATTACACAATATGCCTTGTGAACACTAATATAACAATCTATAAATTATACTATCTATGTATAAATTAAACTTAACAGTATACATCATCCAATGTGAATGCTTGTTTCATGTCAAAAGTACAAGATTGATTTAACAATAAAAAATTGATCTATTCAATTTTTCATAGTAACAGAAAAGACTATTTCAATAAGTACATCTGGCAAGATTATTTGTCTATTCATGACAAAGCTTTATAACATAAGAATAGCAAAGGCATCACCTGAATATATGTCATGAATATTATATTTAATGATAAAAGACCAAACACTTTTCAAGTTAAGAACAAAGTAAGGGAAACCAGTTGCTCCATTTGTATGTGACATCACATTGCAAGTCCTGTCACTGGAACAAGAAAAGTAAAAGGGATACATACATGAACAGTTAAGAAATAAACAAGTAAAGCCATACCTTTTGAAAAATATTATTTTTGTTATATAAAAATAAAAATCTACAAAGCAACTATTAGAACTTATGAGTGGATGTAATAAAGTTACAAGATAGGTTATTATAAAATATTTTGTATTGATATGTGCTAATAGGAAATAAGCAGATAATACGTTTTTTAAAAATTCTGTTTATAATAACACCAAAACATGGTATGTTTAGATAAACCATAAGAAAACCAAGATCTCAACACTAAAAGTAATAAATACTGTTGAGAGAAAATGAAATTCTAAAGAAATCATACGATACATTATTTCCGTGGATTGGGATTCTCTGTATTGTTCAGTGTCAGTCCTCTGACAAATTATCTCTATATTTAATGCAGTTCCAATCAAAGTATCCCATTTGTTTCTTGGCAAACTTTACAAGCTGATGTACAATTTTTATGGAAATGCACAGTCCTTAGCATTACTTTACTAAGCAATTTCTTAAAAAGAAATGCAAAGTTTGAATAATTACCATTCTTGATTTCAATACTTAAAAGTAAAAAATCAAGATACTTTGGGAGTGACAACAATTGAAACATAGGTCAACTGAACAAACTGTCACACATATTCAGTTAATTAAAGGTGCCAAGGGAATTCAGTAGAAAACAATCTTCTCAATAAACTATCTGAAACATTACGGTTCAGTGCATTTTTAAAATAAAATATTCTCATCTCGTACACACCTAAATTAAACTCATCAAGGAGGGAGAAAAGAAAAAGAAAATAAAGGAAAGAAGGAACGAAGACAGAGGAAGAGAAATAAAGCCATTTGATTCCCTTTTTCATTTATTTGAGTACTTCTCAGACTCTAAACATTTCTTCTAGACTGTGAAGCCAGCACCACTTGAAAAATAAATCTTTTCCTCAAAAATGAACACTGACAAGAGATTCATATCCATCTAGCTCTAATTTGACATTTACCCAAAAGACGATCCAGCCAAGCTTGAATTATATGAGCAGCTCTTTCTGAGATTTCTCACCAGTGCTCATTTGTGCCTGTGTGTGAAATGTCTACTGTGAAGTTGGTTTAACGACCAGATTTCAACATGGATTTGTTCCAGGTACAACACCCAGCTGGACCACCATCTTTCCAAGCTAATCTTCTCCCAAATGCTTCTGTCAAAGACATGTTTGTGCTGGGTTGAATAATTGCCTTAGTCACTTCTCAGGCTCCATATCCACAGCTTGTCAGCACAGACTTCTGTGGACTTCACAGCATAACTGGATAAGAAATGTTGTGAGACCTCTTGATATTTTCAGAATCACCTCTGTACTTGTGCCCAGATGGATAAGAGAAAGAGGCCAACAAGTTCTTAAACAATGGCTTTTTTAAAAAAATTAAATTTTTATTGGTACATTCTGAATGCACATCATCATCGCAGTCAACATTGAGAGTCTGTACCAGAATATGACATGATTCGATTCTCATTTTTTCCCCTTTCCCCTCACCCTGCAACTCCCCACACCCTATATACATAATCTTTGTTTCCTTTTTTCTTTATTACTGTCACATTCATTTTCTCCTCATTATTTACCCCTACACTCTCTTTCCTTTTAAATATTTTCTATTTCACAATATCAACTACACATACTGCAACTCATTTACAACTTCATTTTCTTAACCAATGACTTTTGAGAACTTCCCTAATGTCATCCCCCAATTTAGACACATCATTAAAACAAAGGCCAGGTACATTAAGTCTTCTGAAATCAAGAAAAAAATCTAGAAATTTCATTTGACACAGCTTTTTCCTTTCTAGGTATCTTCCCAAGAGAGTTAAAGACATCATAGTACAGTGACACAGAAATACCCATTCTGAGAACAGTACACTTCATGATAGTTAGATCTTGGAAGTGGCCTACATGTCTATCAATAGATTAAAAATGTGGCATTAAAATACAATTAAGTACTACTCTGCAGTAAAGAAAATAAGTGAGTCATTATAGGAAAATGAATTCACCTTGATACATAATGTTAATTGAAATAAATCAGGCACACAAGCTTAAATATAGAATAGCTTTTCTTATACAAGAAGCTTGAATTTTAACTAAAGAGCAAACTAAAAGAAAGGTATAGTGGACCTTTGACTTAGGAACTAGACACGTTCTCAAGCACTGGTGATTAACTCAAGTAGGCTGTAAGTCAACATTGCTGAGATCCTGGGTATGTGTTCTGGAAGATACAGATGAATCTTCCATTAACCTAGTTAACACAAGTTGTCCATATGTCAGGTGGGTCATAACTTGAGGGTCCATTATAGTAGGAAGTAGGGTGATGTTTTTCCCCCAATGGGAAGGGAATCAAGAAATAGTTGGAGGGAGTAGGATGGGCAGGAAAAGAGATGGAAAAAAAGAATCAAGGTATGTTATGCACATGCACCAATGCCTCATGAGGCATGTGGACTTTATGTAATGGAGACATGTACTAATTAAACAAACTAAAAATACATTTTAAAAAGAAATAAAGAGGAAAATACTACTGGCAGTAAAATAATCACTACAAATATTCCCACAATGCATTCTTATATTCAAAATAATTTCCTAAGGTAAAATTATTTGCACAATTAAAGAAGGTGCTCCTAAAGGAGAAGTGTGCATTTAAGTCATGGAAAGCTCATAATCAGGAACTAGAAGAGTCCTTTATGTTCGCCTAGTTGAACCTTACTTCACATATAAAGAAAGAAGTTTGGGAGAAGTAATCAATGTCCCCGTATTACATCACTGATTAAAATACCTTGTTTACTAGGTAGCAGTTTCACTTACAAAGTGGACAAGCTATGTTAGTTCTCCAGGAAAGATGAAACTGACTTATTTTTCACTTTGTTTTAAACAATTGCTTTTACTGTTTCCTCTTCCTAAAATATCTTTTCTCTGGTGCCACATGGCTCAAGACCTTCCTTTTGGTGTGTCCTTCCTGAAAGCAATGGGACTTCACAACCACATGTCACAAAATAGTTCTACCGCATGATATGATTTCACTCATCTTACTTACTTTATAAAGTACACTTTATAAACTGGGCTTGTGTTTACTTGCTTACCTGTTTATTTCCTATCTCTCTTCCTAGGATGAACACATCAGCATGAACTTTGTCTCACAATTGTACACCCCCTGGGTTGAGCCCTCAATAACAACTCTCAATTAATGATAGGTGAGTTTTCTCAGAAACTCATGAATATGCTGTTTCTTCATGTATTGTCTCTGTGTCTTTGTATATTCTAACACAATCCCCATGCCCTCCGATATATGCAATCACACCCATAAACATATAGTACCCTCACTAACACACATGAGCATGCTGATCCACATACAAGGAATATGTATTTTTATCAAAATCAGAAAACACTAAGTACTAAGCTCACCAGGGCTTTCTGTTAGTTAGGGTATAGTATGTTGTAGAAGGGAAAATAAACACTAGATATAGCCAGAAGCACGAAGAATCCACTGTCTGGTTATAAAGAATAAGGAGATAACCTGAGACAGGGTGGAGCATCATTGTGTATTTATCTTCACAGGGTTCGAGGACATGGAAATACATCTCACTACGTAGGCATGATGTCATGAAGGGAAATCTGGGGAGGTTTATGGAAGAGGTTCTGAAATAGGTGAACGAGGTAGACTCCAACAGGAGGGAAGGAAGGAGAAAGACATTCCGGATACAGGAAACTCCACAGGAAACTACATAGAAGATCGAGAACACAGCTCATGCCCAGAAGCCACATCCAAACTCTACCACCGAATCTGTGGAAGGCAATTTCCCTGATTGAATATGCTACTTTCAATAAGCAGAGAGGTTCCAATGTCATTAACAGACATTTGGAATTTATTTTCTTGGTGATAAGAAGCAGTTGATGGCTTTGCTTAGGAGACAGACATTAAACAGCAATTTCAGAGTGTTTTGTTAATAGAAGTCACCATTCTAAAGACATGACATGAACAATGGTGCTTAATCTTTTCAGTAAGTCTGAGACTAATATTTAGAGTTGAAGAAACAGACTCCCAAAAGAAGATAAACAAGCTGAACAGGTAAAACCCCTAGAAGGGCGAGGCATATTTAAGAACAGATTTCCCAATTTGAAGTGCAAGGTTTACTCTATTCCACCTCCCTGATTAAATCTGCAATTTAAAGCCTCACTTTAGAGGCATAATTTATGAGAGACTGAAGGAGAAAAAAATCCAGTGATGGAGCGCACTTAGAAATCTTCTGCCAAAAAGGGAGGAAATCAGAAACCAAGGAGGGCCTGAACCAGAACAGGGGGTGGAAACGGGACAGATGGGATGGGCAGTGTTAGATTGTTACACAGACCACGGGACAACTGGGTATTTTCCCTCTGGGGCCATTCAGTTTTGAAGGAAGAAATACAAGTCAATTGCATTTCATTATTATTTATCTACTTGGTCAAACTAGCTTAAGGGAAGAAAAATGAAAATAGCAGGAGAAGGTAAAAGCCAGTGCCAAGGAACACTTGTCAAAGTATGGACACTAGAATACCTTCCTTTTCCATTTCAGAAAAAGACATAAAAGCTTTAAATGTTTATAGGGTTCCAAATCCACCCACTCGCACCTGTTCAGAAACATCTGCTTTCTTATAAAATGGAAGCAGCAAAAAATAAAAAGGCCAGCTAATAATAACAGATGTCGAAGGGAAAAACTTTTTGTTAATTTATTTAGTTTCCTTTCTTTATTTTTTCCTAGCCTGAAAAAGGTAATTTTTAGAATATGGGTTTAGAACTTATCTGTGACGTAGTGGTTAAAATTCGGAATGTATCTCTCCCATCATGCTTTTCATCCTTGACAATCTTTTATATATGTTATTGTGATACATGCTTCAATAGTTTCATGTAGCTCTGTAATTATGCAGTTCACCCGAGTATTGGATGTTATGATTTTAACCTATCAGGACTCACATACACATGAAACAAATGCATAAGTTCCAAATTTCTGACATCTTTTACTTTGGGTCTTCAACCACCCTAGCAATTAGAAAAAAGTTTTGATCTAGCAAAATAATGAATCTCAGGAAAGGATTGTCTGGCTAAAAAGATATT
The DNA here is from genome assembly GCA_004026965.1 of Petromus typicus. Classification (NCBI taxonomy): domain Eukaryota; kingdom Metazoa; phylum Chordata; class Mammalia; order Rodentia; family Petromuridae; genus Petromus; species Petromus typicus. The sequence goes on along the minus strand of PVIR01014161.1, from coordinate 19,343 downwards.
GCATTTGACTGGAGGAATGATTGAGGCAAAGCCAGCCATAGTCAAAGGAGGAAGATACACTTCACAGTGTTAATAAGGTTGAATGTTCCGAGATCAGACCAAGCCTGGAATTGGTAGTGCAGTGAACACTGTCCGGAGGTAGAGTGAAGTGCAGGACTCAATGAAAGAAGAACAGAGAAAAATTATCAGGAAAAACAGCTACCTGGGAAGCCATGGAAAATTTCTCTTTCAAGGGAATGTATCAGAGTGCTTTTTTAAGAGAGTAACAGATCTAGTTTATCTTTTTAAAAGCTTACTCTGATTTTTTTGTGAATAATTAATGGAAGATCCTGAAATAGAAGTAAGGAGATCAGTTAAAATTATTTAACCATAGTCAAGGTAAGAATTGAGCAAAGTCTTAGACAAGTCTTGAACAAGATCGATGCAGTGACACACTTAAAAGGTAAGGTGCTATTTTACTTTCCTGTTGCTGAGGCAAAATACTTGACACCCACAACTTAACAAGGAAAAGATTATTTAGCTCATAGTTCATATAGGCTTCACTCCATAGTCAGCAGGCTGCAAGGCAGGGCAACAGAGCAAAGGAAACCCAGGTAAGCAGGATGTAGGACCCTTCATCATTTATAAGCTACAATCCTATTGGTTGGTGCTGCCTACATCCAAGGTGGGTCTTCCCTCCTCAATAATTCCATCACCCACATCCAGAACTAAATGGATCAGTGGACTAATCCAGTACCACACATCCATGTTTCAGTCACTCCCAAAGCCCCGCATTGAGCACGTGAGGTTTTGAGGGACATCTACCTACAAGCCATAACAGGTGAATATTGAAAGTATATGTGATTTACAACTTCATAGTCTCATATCATAGCAAAGATATGTATGATATTTACACATCTATGATCTGTTTATTTCGCTTATGAGGATATTCTCAAGGCACATCCATTTGAGTACGAATGACTCAAACTTAATCATTTTTAGGGGCAGAATAATACTCCATTCTATAAAAGAACCACATCTTCTTTATCCAGTCTCCAGTTGATGGACATTTGGGTTGTTTCCAAGTCTTAGCAATCACAAACTGAGTTACTATAAACATGGGTGCACATATGTCACTGTGAAATGACTCTTTTAATTCCTTTGTGTATATACCTAGCAGAGCGATGTGGTAGTATGCATAGTTGACATTGCAAAGTAAAAAATATTTAAGAGGAAAGAGTGTAAGGGTATATAACGAGGGGAAAACGAATGTAGTAATAATACAGAAAAAAGAAAACAAAGATTGTATATACAGGGGGCAGGGAGATGCAGGGGGGGGCGGAAAGGAAAAAAATGGGAATCAAGTTATGTCACATTCTGGTACAAACTCTCAATATTGAATGCGATTATCATGTGTATTCATAATGTACCAATAAAGATAATTTTTTTAAAAAAGAAAGTATATGTGATAACTCTCCAACTGAACTATATTGTATGAAGTTTATTTTAAAGGGACAATAAATAATCTGTAATGTTTTAAATGAATGAAGTAGTCAAATATATTTTAAAATAAGAATTTTGGGGCTGGGGATTTAGCTCAGTGGTTTCGGCACCTGTCTTGCAAGTGCAAGGACCCGGGTTCGATCCCGGTAGCCACATACAATACTGGGCGTGGAGACTCACCCTCAGCAGCAATCAGTACCACATATTACAGTGCCGGGCGTGGTGGCTCACGCCTGTAATCCCAGCACTTGGGAGGCAGAGGCAGGAGGATTCCTGTGATGTGAGTTTGAGGCTGAGCTCAGGGCCAGCCTAAACTACAAAGTGAGACCCTGTCTCAAAAAAACCTAAAGAGAAAAAAAGAAGAATTTTTTTCTTTGATTGATAGTGGTTTTAGAACCAGATATTCTTTATGTACTAAGAAATTCATTTCACCCATAAATGACATTATAACACTTACACCGAAAAATGAATTGCTTTTTTGCCTTCTTATAAAACTATCAAATATTGGGCCGGGGATTTAGCTCAGTGGTTCCGGCGCCTGTCTTGCAAGCATAAGGACCTGGGTTCGATCCCCGGTTCCACATACCATACCGGGCGTGGAGACTCACGCCCAGCAGCAACCAGTACCACGGACCACAGTGCCGGGCGTGGTGGCTCACGTCTGTAATCCCAGCACTCAGGAGGCAGAGGAAGGAGGATTGCTGTGATGTGAGTTTGAGGCTGAGCTCAGGGCCAGCCTGAACCACAAAACCAGACCCTGTCTCAAAAAAAAATCTAAAAAAAAAAAACCAAAAAACTATCAAATATTATTGTGCTACTTATCTGCTTTTAAACTAATGGAATTACAAGAGTTTAGTGGAGGTTATATGTAAAGAATATCTGATGCATGTGAATTTCATGGATGAGCTCATTACACATAGAAATGTCTGATAGTTCATTTCCTAAGGACATAGACTTAGGTTTAGCAGTTTTCTGTGCAAGAATAAAACATACCTGAGCTATTCGATAACAAACACAATCCTTGCTTTTAAGTGAAATCCCATTCTCAGTTTACCGAAACGTCTGGTTGGAATTGTGGGACCAGTTTACATCTTCTGCCAGGGTACATCCTGCCTCTGTTAGCGCTTGTGTAATGAGATCGTCCCCATTAAGCTCCCATAATGGTTTGCCGCATGATCATCACCAGGATAATCTGCCGCAATTTATCACAGCTGCCACTGAAGGAGCTCTAGGAATTTCACAAACAACCTCTCATTAATCTACTCATTTAGCGCCCTTCCTCACCAAAACTTCTAAAACTGTGTGAGAAATGACGCAGCCGCAATGGGGGAAAACATAAAAGATGGTGTGTTCAACACAGAAGATGTAAATAGCAAACGAGCTATCTGGAGGACGGACGCAAACATAAATATGATGAGTGCCTGATTCGTTAAACCAGGAAACATGTGAAAGTACATAAACCAGCGCCTCGTTTCAGAGGCTGAGCAGCCGTCTACTTTCCTACTCTGCTCAATAAAGATGTAAATGAGTCCTACAATTGTATGTTATATATTGTGAAATAGAAAATGCTCAATGTAAAATAGGAAGAAAGGGGAAAAATGATGAGATTGTAACAAAAAAGTAAGGAAACAAATTTTATGTGTATGGGGGGGCGGTAGGGTGGGTAGGGCTATGGGAAAAAATGAGAATTAAGTTGTGTCTTATACTGGTACAAATCCCCATTATGGAGTGTAATCATGATGCATATATGTAATGTACCAATAAAGATTTTTAAAAAAGAAAAAAGGCAAAAGGAAATGCAAAATAAGATGTTTTGGTAAAATTAATACAGCAAACTAGAATTGTGTATATGCAGGATTTTTTTATTCTTCTTAGTAGATATGAAATTTCCTTGTAATGTGATGAAAATGTTTTAAAAATAGAAGTGAGTTTTGAAAACACAGTGAATGCAATAATTCCACGGTGTTGTGAACTTTAAAATGACTAATTTATGTCACGTAATTTTTCCCTCAATAAAATCAAAGATACTCAATTTTAAAACCTTATTAATTTGATCCCTGAAATTTATTCTCTTTAATTTTAAGATACAAAGAACAATTTTATCATAAGTTTAAGTACAGAATATGTGTATTCAGTGCTCAATATTAGATTAAAATGTATGATTCTAAAATCTTGACAAATCAAGGTTTAAAAAGTCAGTCTATACCCACATTTTCCAGAGGTTCTGGCAGAGTGAGTCAGGATGACACTTGATAGATGAATGTTACGCACACTAGAGAGAGTGCTGGATTTTACTGAGACTAGTCAGGCGAGGATTTTCAGTCCATAGTGGCCACATATCAAAAGTACAGTAGCTTCCCCAACTTACTCTCTTTTTTTAACTATTTCCACATTTATCTCAAATTGGCTATAATCTCTAAACCATAGATAAACACACAGATTATCTTGTTCTCTGTAAATCCTGATTCCAGGACTTGGTTCTTATGAACTGTGCTGCTGTTGACATTAAGATGTGCCATGAACATGTACCAAATTCCCATAATGAATGTAAACATTATACTTCATGACAGGAACTAAAAATAATATTAACATTAATAAAGTGAGGAAGGAGTATCTTCAAAAAACAGAAAGTGGCTGGTGATGGGAAAGGAAATAAAAACGAATCAAGCTGTATTACATACATGTACCTACTCCTTAAGATGAATGTAAACTGCATGTATTGCAAACATGTACTACTAAGATGTATTTTTGCAGAAAAAAAGAAACTGAAAAAATAAATCTTTTCTCTCTCTCCCTCTTCCTGCTTTTCCCCTTCTCTATGATTATGAGTATTTGATGGTTTACAGATATGGGAACTGGCTAAACATATGTAAATTGTCTTTGAGCTGGTGCTCGAGCCCTGGCTAAGAAAGAATAGCAAATATATCTGGTACATGAGGAAGGCTGTTACACAAGGCTCAGGTAGTGATGGAGGTTATCCCTATTGTTGCTTTCTTCTGACTCACCTTTTACTTTTGTTCAGGTTCCCAAGAAATTCTTCATTTTCTGTGATTTCTGTCACCGGCACCATTTAAAATCCTGGTAAAGAAGGTGAACATCTTTTGAAGGGCAAACCAACTGGAGCCTTGAGCTCAGAGAGCGGCCCCTTCAGGTCTCAGCTTATCCTGAGTCTGATTGCTTGTCCTCACTTTTGGCATAGGTGTTTGGCTGCCTGTGACGCCGGAGACTCTACAAATCTATCAACATTTTCCGTGGTCCCCACTAACTTGTAATTCTTGAGTGAAGGGAATTCTTAGGAATGTAGCTCCAGTTTAGCTAAACTGAGAAAATTCGGATTTATCACAGTTACACTCTTGTCAAGCTGACCTCCATTTACACCTTTTCTAGCTACAGTGAACTAAAGACAATAGAAAAATCATAGTTCCACTTAGCATAATACAACTATCCCTCACAAAGCCAAAATTATGCTGGCTCTCTCCCCAGAAGAAAATACATATTTCCTCATCTAGTTCTCTTCTAGGTTTGTCACATTTCCCTTTCGATATTCTGAAATGTAAACACTAGGATACACAATTCATTAATACACTATGTTGGAGGGTAGACAGTAGAAGACACGAAGAAAAAATTGCCTTGTATACATGCAGATCTACTCACTTCAAAGTAAAGAATGAATTTAAATGACCAATGCAACATACCTTTCTATAACTGGTCCCATAGGTCTTTACAACTAGTTTCTTTCACTCCCCCTTCTAGGTTTCCTTTACTATCTGTCAATATCTCAGCTTCATAGTGATGACAATCTTTTATTCTAGAAGGGCCTTGACTTGCACTGAGATGCCTACACTGGGCCATACAAGTATTTGCATTTATATAAATCATATAGTATAGAATTAATGAGAAAAAATATATAATTTATGTAAAATAAAATTTTACCTCATGCCATTTCTTTAGCTTGTTAAGGACCGGCCAGAGAGTATAAAAGAGAAGTTGTGTGTTGAGCTGGTAGAAATGGAAGCCCAAGGACTCAAGACAGAACCTACGAGAACACAGTTGTCTAACCACTCTCCTGCCTCTGACTTTGATACTGTGAGTTCCACAAGACATGCTCATATGCTTGTACTTGGAGAGGAACACCTGGCCCAGCAGTCAGAGAGAAAAGCCAAAGGGTGAGCTACATTAACTAGGAATAAAACATAGGTGAAAAATCATTGAAAACATACTTCTAGCCTAACTAAACTAGTGCAATAGTTCACAATACCAGGAACCCATCTCCACGTCACTCTGTGTTCTAATGCAACAGCTTTCGAAGCTTCTAACATTTATCCCAGGTGATATTTGTTTTCAAAGTCAGAGATGAACGTCTGAAATGTTAATGATAAGATAAGACTCTCCTAGAAGTTGACATTCTGCATTTCAGAACTGTGAAATGATAGTTTTCCCATGCTCAGTAAGTCTTACTAGTTTTAGGGCATTCAGTATTTACTTATTTAAACTAAGCCTTTGTTGCTCCACAAGTCATTGGAACAAGTAGACTTGGCCTCTCTTTTTTCACTTTTTAAAAATATTAATAAATGAGATGATAGATGTTGCAATGCTTTGTAGCTACATAAAGTCATGTTTATACAAGTCATAGAATTATTAAATCAGGTTTTGCTCTGTGAACAACAAAGACAGATGATGTCATCAACCACAGAGAATATAATTAATCTTCATTCCTTTTTGGCCTCCACCCAGGTCCTTATGACATTTTTCCAACCTTTCAACAAGCTGCCCCCGCTATGTGGGAGGTATTTTGTTTTTATGTGGCCAGCAGCAAGAAATGAAATCCATTACAGCTCTGTGTAGGTGCTTAATTTGTTTGAACTGTCATTTAGCTTGGTCCATGGTGTCCCTCCCTGGTTCAATGCAGTACAGTTCTTGTGTGTTACTTGTCATCAAAGAAGCTGTTTTCAAAGATGCTGTGAACACTTAATTTAATTTATTCATTAGTGTCCTTTCTTTCTATAAGGCTAACTTGCCACCGGAACTGTCTGAACAATATTTATTTTAAAAGTGCACATATACTTGCAATCAATGGAACACTAGAGCTGAAGATAGGATCTCAAAAGTACTGACTATTGCTTTACCTAATTTTTATTTTTGTTTTGTTTTGTGTTTTGTTTGGTTTTGTGTCTGATGGGTGAAACAGGGTTCACCTGTGCAGCTGTGAACTGGAAATTGAAGAAAGATGGTAAATCGGACATATTTATCATAATGGCTTAGCCATACACTGCAGAGCTTAAAATCTTTCCTAGGTGGCCTATGATTTATCAGTTACTTGATTCAACAAATAACAACTGACAACCTGCCATGTTTTAAGCGTTAAGGAACAATGAACCCAGTGAGGGAAATCCCTACCTTTGTTATCTACTACCCTTGTGATGTGAATAATCTGCAGGTGAACATGTATTTTATACTAGCAGTATGATTTTAAAGCAATGCAAATGAATAAAATAAGCCATTGTGCTGCTAGAGATCAGTTAGATAACACAGAAAAGAGAAAACCTAAAATCTTTGAAAACGTAACGGAAGAGAGGTACTTTCCTGTGAAGGAAACACCAGGTGCAGAAGTTTTGCACTGTTCCACTAATGCGGCTCTGCAAACTGTCTCAGCTGTCTTGGATGGTAGAAGCACTCCCAAGATGATGCACAGAGATGGCTTCCCTCTCGAGCTGTCGGAATCGTGATGTTAGTCATGGAAAAAGTCTTGCTTTTTACTAATTTGCTGTTATTCTGAATGTTCCCGCTGAGATGCTGGTTAGGATCAGTAGTGTCACATGGTTAATAAGAGCTTGGAAGATGAGAAATGCTTTCTCTTCAATATGTGGTTCACTTAATGTTTTCCTCATTTTGAATAACAACCTAAAGGAAAAGTGTAAATAGAATGAAATGACAAAGCACAAAAGAAACAAAAATAGCAGGATGAAAAAGTTAGTGGTGGCCCAAAACTACAATTACTGAAAGCTGTGAATGACTGTGTAGTTTTCTTAAAGGAAAAGTGAAGCCAGTTGGTGGGTGTCAGACTCTTAATTTGCTGAGTGCCCCACACCCACCCAGCCCTAGACACCATCAACCTCTTCCAAAATCATCAACCACATAGAAGGCAACCTTGAGTATGTATTCAGCATCTAGAAGGCTTATTACCAATTTAAAATAATAGAAATGAGAAATGCCTTCCCTAATGGAAAACAGCATAGAATTAAAACTTCACAGAAAGATTGCCATGGTAGTAGGGCAAACTGGAAACAAAATCATTTCAGAGACTGATGATATGTCATTCCAGGCTTGAAATATCTTTCCTGATCCTTTCAATTCATGTTTTCATCAGTCACTTAGGCCAGTGACATATTAAAGTCCATTAACCTCCATTACTTTGTCCTCTCTGTAACACTGGACGATGCAAGAAGAAATTGAAAGTGGATGTTTCCCTCTACATCGTAAGGTCTGCTAGCTGATCTCTCCTATTTCTAGCAGCAGTGCTTGGTTATTCTAAAAGTGGTTAGATATGCCATTACATTGGCTATAAAGTATTTCTTCCGGTAATGTCTCCTGTGCCCTTTCTTTCATCCTTAGCATATATTTTATTCGTTTAGTTCAGTGCCTGAGATCATTTCTACAGAGAGACACTCCTAGATCGTTTGTGAAATTGAAATAGTATAGCCAGACAAATGCGCTAATAAGAAAAAAAATATTTAAAACCTTGGAACATTTTTTAGTGACCTTCCCCAGGCAATAGATACAGGTATAAATAATGGGAGAAATAAGAAAAGAAAGATTTTAGAGGCAAAGGGAAACCTTTGCCAAGAATTCAGGGAGTCCAGAGGATGTGGAGATGAAAGGCCACACAGCCAGTTGGACTTCAAGGTAAGAGAAATATGTACAGAAGCAAAGCAGGAAGGGGAAGGCAGGAAGAAGGACTCGGGGGCATGATGGGCATTCTCTGTGTGTCTCCACAGTGTAATGGCTATGTTAAAGTGAGTAGATAGAGAAAATGTGGTTGATATGTCCAAAGTATTGTTATTCCAGCCTTCACAAGGCAGATCCAGCCATTTGTAACAACATGACTTAACTTGGAAAACAAGAAGCTAAGACAGTAAGCCAAACAGAGAGATAGCTACCGCAGGGGCCCACTTGCGGGTGAAATCCAAAGCAGCCAAACTCAGAGAAGCAGGAGTAGAACAGTGACTGATGGGGCCGAGGGAGCGCAAAGGAGAAGGTGACATGAGACATGAGGCCTAGAGTTCTGAGGAAGTGCTTTGCAGAATCACACTTACAGAAAACATCCCTGCACTGTCCCCTTAAAATCTCCTATGTTAAATGTTCTTATCACATATGCATACACACAGTAATAACGACAGGGAATGGGAGGTTATGGATGTATCTGGGGCCTCAGTGATGATGACAACTCTAGGCTGCATACATATTCTCAGTCTTCTTGTATTTTAATGTACACATTAACTATATAAAGTTTTTTGTGTGCCAGTCATATTTCTGCAAAGGGTCTTAAAATGATTATTATATTGTCACATTGTTACCTTTCAAAATATTCATTTTAGGGCCAGGGATTTATCTCAGTGATTCTGGCATCTTCCTAGCAAGTGCAAGGTCCTGAGTTTGATTTCCAGTACCACAATATCGGGTGTGTTGGCTCAAGCCTATAATCCCAACCCTCAGCAGGGGTCGGGGCAGAAGCTGGAGGATTGCTATGAGTTAGAGGTTGACCTGGGCTACATAGTGGGTTCAGGGCCAGTCTGAACTACAAAAGGAAACCCTGTCTCAAAATAAGTAAAATAAAATGTGCATTTTATAAGAAATTGTGCCATCACCTCTCTCTCCTCTGTGACTCCACTACAGCAACTCATGAAAGTTATAGTGATACAAAGATATCAAATATGACAAGAAGTAGTAAAATCAGACTTTTCTACAGAAGAAAATGCCAAAGGCCTAAACTGAGGCAAAGATAAAGGAGAAGAGAAAGGAAAAGGTCAAAAATTCTGGGTTAATTGAGATAAAATGCTCTTAAACTTGGAGTACTACTAGAAAGAGGTGGGTCACATGTTGTATGAGATTAGCTAGGTGAATACTGTCTTATGAAAGTGTTTGTGTCATAGCTGAATTCCAAAACAGAGGACAATAAATCAGAAACTTAATTTTATGTAAATGTTCCTACTTTGTCAGTGTTGGCATTTAATTTCAATCAGCCTAAAATATTAGGTAGCCAAACTGAAATGCACTTGGTGGTAATTTAGGCCTGTTTTAGACTTCTGATCTATGAAAACAACTAAAATGTAATCCTGGTTGGGAGAAGTAATTGCACAATCAGACTGTGCCTGGGCTGAGCTTTCTTATCTTGAGACAGACTTGGGGACTTGGCTCTTGTCTTCAGCTCTGGTAGCAACATGTACTCTGGTGGTCCCACCTGCTGTGATGCTCCAGGGCAGAACTACACCAAGATCTCCATCTACAAGGATTATTTCCAGCATCTGTGCTGCCTTCCACATGCTGAGATTATGGGCATGAAAGCCTGATGCCAAATAAAAATGTGGCAAGCTCAGATGTTTTTATTTTTTATTTTTTGCTACTCTGGGTAGCATGAATCAAGCCCAAGCTATGCTTCCTCTCTAACCTCATTTCTTCCTGTTTACTAGTTGTTTCACTGGACTCACAGGAGACTAGAACTTAGTGCAAAGGTTCTAGTTATGTCCCCTTCTCCCTGTTTCCTACAATGTAATGCTCCATGTTAATTTAAAGTACTGTCTGACTGCTGCTGTGCAAGAAGAGCATAAACGTAACCCAGGAATCTTTCCAGTGTGTGAACTGGCTGAAAGCTAAAATCATTTCAAATTACACGTAGGAACTTAGATTAATTCAATTCAGAATGTATATTTTGAATGGTATCCTTGTCAATATATGAAGTGACTTTATATACTAATTATATATGAAATATATATACATATAGATGCAAAAATGAAATTCTACTAATATGTATAGTAAATAAAACTAAATTGTGCTTGTGTGCACATGCATATGCATGTATTTTATTAGGAATGTTGAATTTAAAGTTAATATGCCTGGGATGAAATCAAAATGTAATTAACACCTACAGAATCAACTTCACTTTTTAATCTCAAATCCTTGGTAAATTGCAGTAACGTTACTGGTTAGCAAAATCACTAGAATAAGAATCAAGTCATAATTCTGTTGACAATGTCTGTTAAATGTCAGAATGTTTTAAATAAGCCTCACCATTTGGACAATTCATTCTTGTTTATGTGGTTGATTTATTCTTGAAACAAGAGGAAAAATGTAAGATCTATAAACCGTAGCAGGCAGGGCAGCACAATATAACCTCACCCTACCAACTCTGCAGCATGAAAACGAGGTGATTGTGTTTGCCAATAATAGATGCTTCCAGTGCCGTTTGGTTCCTGAAATTAATAACCTAGTAGGAGAACTTGCTGAGAAGAGCATAGAATTCTTTTATCTTTGTGACTGAGTGAGAACATCCTACAAAGTAGTCATCATTTATGTGGAATTCTTAGACATAAAGTACAGCCTTCAGTGATGCAATATTACACAATTATCTTGCTTGACTAACCTTTTTCCAAAATCACAGTACGAAGAAACTCGGCATGAATTTTTAGAATGCTCATTACTCAGTGGTGTGAATTCTATGGCCAGCTGACTCCAGAACATAGTCATAACAAAGAGAAATCTCCACAGCCATGGGTGTCAGGGGAATTTGTCCCTATATCCCTCAAAACTCAGTAGAGCATTGTAATGATAACTGAAGATTTATTTACAGCTGTACAACTAGGTGGTATTGCTCTGAGGATTATACCTCAACATGAAGTCTGTTTTTGCAGATTTTGTTCTTTTATGTAAGTAGTCAAGATGGAATTAAGATGAAAGATCAAGAGACTGGATACTTAGTCACAATAAGATCACCTTTAAAGTGCCATTTGACCTTAAATAATACAATTTTTTATTTTCTTACTTTAGCATCCTTATTCACAAAATTAAAAGGTTGGACTGAGGGATCTCTAAAGCCCTATCAAATTCCAGTATTCTCATTCTGTGGATCATCAGATAATTAATTTTAGCACTGAATAAGAAAAGCTGATAAGTTTCTAACAGAAATAGGCATACAATTTTAAAAATAAATTTTATTATTTTAAAATAAAATGTGATTTCACTTTACCTAATTTTCCCTTCTCTGAAGCAATCTGAAATGGACACTACATCTTTTAGGTAAGATGTCATTAAAAGCTGAAATTAGATGTACTGAATCACTTTTCTTAATTGGGAAATGGAAAAATCGTGTGCACAATTTTTAGTGTGTTTCGTCTAGATTTTATATCTTGAATACAAATTTCAGGGAGAAAATAGTCACAATTTTCTGTAACATGTAAAATATGCTCAAGATAGGCAATCTTGGCTGATAAGCAATCTTAATCATGCATGTAGGTAGGGTATCCTATTTGATTTCTTAAATATTTTAAAAGATGTAGAATAATATAGTCATGCAATTCTCATTAATTAGGCAACAGTGTACTATGGTGGCTGTTTACAAACTGTCTATGCTCCTAAACATGGAACTAGTAATATAAATAAACATAACACTTATTATTTTTAAACATTGTATTCCTACATAGCATTGCTTATAAAAAATTCCTCATGAAATAAAAAATTATATTCTTCTAGCGGATTATGTCATAATTATCTGAATTTGCAGATTTGAGGACTGTTGAGTCATTTCAAGGAAAGAGTAGATATGAGCTTCATAGGGATCTTTGCTCTCTGAGAATGTCTTTCACTGGTTCTACAGAGATACATTTTCACACAAAGCCTAAAGGAAACACACAAATAAATGCATACACAATTTTTTCCATTTCCCAATTTTAAAAAGTGACTCAGTACATTTAACTTCAGCCTTTAATGACATCTTAGCTAAAAGGAGAAGCATTTCACATTGCTTCAGAGAAAGAAAAATGAGACTAAGTGAAATAACAAATTTTATTTTAAGATAATAAAATTCAGTACTGTACAGGGAAATCTCTGTTGTAAGTTGACAGGGAATTTCATGAAAAATAAATTATTTTTTAAAAATCTGGAAGCCTAGAGATGAGTTAGGAGAATTTCATAGAAAACTAAGTAGAAAGTAAAGAGAGTCCAAAAATAAGACTAAAGAAAAGTGACAAAGCATAATATTCTAAGTACAGTACTGCTGGTGTGCAACTGCACAGCTGGCACAGAACATAAAGACTACCGCCAGCATTTATATACAGATATATAAGCTTTATGTCCTGCATATAAATTTCAGGAACAAAAACCCTTCAATAATACCCACAGAATGTGTGTGAAATTATGAGTTACTGCTTGCCATTTCCCTCTTATATTAATTATTTCTCTTTTGTGTTTATGTAGGCATGTACACAGCCTGGCTCGTTCATTCCCATTAATCAGCAATAAAACTGGTCAAACAGTATGTTAGTAAGTAATTGAGAAAATTTGTAACATAGGTAATGAAAGTAAAAAATAAAACTGATGCTGAATGCTAGTCAAAAAGAAATACCATTGTCCTCAGATACAAGAAATGCAGAGAAAAGTCAAATAAGTGAAGAATTATAAAGCAATTATTAAAGAAAGGAGCCCGGAAGTCTTTTGAGTTACTTCAAATCTTAGGTACTCAAGAGAGCAAAGAATAAAAGCGCTGAATTTCAGATACAATTCATTAGGACTTGAAATTGATCCCAAAGCAAATGACTCTTGATCTAGAAGCAATTATATTCTTTTTAATTAATAGAAGCTCTTACAGCTCAGTTTAATTTAATGGTGTAGTCCTTTTCTTTTTCTGGACCTCACTTTTCTCATTAGTAAATTGTAGGCGTGGCCTTGGGGCAGGCAGTGGAATGTATGAAACAGTATAATACATACACATAATAATTCTAAATGCCTATGATCCCATTATTTGATAGTATATCTTTGAGACAGTAGAAGTTATCCAAGTAATCCATTAGAGAAATAGTGATATGTATCACACAAACCAATAGGTAATGGGTAAGGAGCATTTCCTGACACATAATAAAATTCCACATGTGCCCGATGTAACAGCAAAGGGAAAAGACACAACGAGGGTTGTGTGACAGTTCTTGAGCACATCATTAGGCACTTCCAATAAGTTGTATGTTTGTTACAACTGTAAAAGCAATTGGGTCCAAGTCTAGCATTCAAGTCCTTCCTCATATTAATGTATCTGTATTTATCAATCAGTAGAGTTATCTGAATTGTTGCTAAGTATCAACCTCAATTTGGGGTATTATTTGTATTCTGTAATTGGTTGAATGTTTAAAATGACAGGCTAAAAACAAAGATATTAAGGTGTATGTGTATAGGGGGTGGGGTTGTAGGGAGGACAGCGCAAAAGGGAAAAATGAGAATCAATATGTCACACGTAGGTACAAGTTCTCTGTTAAATGTAATCATATTATACGAATAAAATGCACCAATAAAAATCAACTTTAAAAGATAACAAGAAGCCTCTTCATCATAAATTTGCATTTATGTGATATTTAGTTTTCTCTGTTTGTAAATTCAGTATCACTGCTTGCTTTCCTATATCTGGCAAAAATAATAGCTCAGAACACAATCATATTTTATGAATAATTAAGGATCTTTATTTCCCTTAGTATTCTGAGAATTTAAAATATTCCAGTGCTGAGCATTTACATGTTCACTAATTCTGAATCCAGATTGATTTCATATTCAATCCAAGTCTCAATTCAAAAACTACTTGGCACTTAAGTTTTGGCCCATCTACTCAACATAATTAGCACAATCTTGTTCATACAGACGTACACTTTTTACCACAGTGGTATCCTATGCTCCTTCAAGTAAAATTATCTTGAGTTGTACAAGAAAAAGAAAGCCTAGAACAGGACAGGAATGGCTTTTCTACTTTTATCTTGTCTCTCTGACTTCCTCCCAAAGGATCATTTCATGTTGAGAACTGTTTGTCAAACCCAAACACTGAGAGTTCTAAATGCCAATACATAGCACCTGCATCCTGGAAACCATGATTACAGGAGGATAACGCTGAACAGCATCAATACTGTTTATCATCTTTCCTGGAGTGCTGGGTGTGATGTTGCTTTAATTACTGACATTTGCATTACACATTTCAGCTGATAGCGAAGGAGTCATATGCCTCATGTCTTTATATAGTTCAGGGAATAGGTGTTAGTTTTCCACACTTGATAGACTATGAAACTGAGATATATACATCAATGACTCTCTAATGGAACTAGGGCCACAACTTCTGAGCCCCCTGCCATTCCCCCATCATCCCCACTGCCAGGTCATGCCCTTCCAATCCAAATACTGCCTCCTGTTTGCCTTTCCCTGGCGGGCTTATCATTAGTCTCTTGGTTTCCGGTGAGAATAACCGAGACCATCTGTTAATACACAGCTTCAATGTTAATGCACTGAAGTCAAGTGCACTGCCTTTCAATGAAATTATGGGATCAGCCTTTCCTCGGCTGATTTGTTCCCTAACACCTTTATTTCAGGGGGAAAAAAATCCAATTTATTTCTTTGTTCCCAAACCACAGGCACTAGATAATGTATGTTCTTTGCATTGAGACTAAAAGATTTTCAGCCCAATGGACCACAGCTAGACTGTTAAATTTCAGTTTTGACAGAGGAATAGCATATGCATCTGGCTTTTAAACCAGTGTTAGAGGACCATGCTTCCGGTAAGGAACAGGAACGGTTCCTAAATGCCCACAGGTGAGAGATCTTAAACCTTGATGCACATTAGAATCACCTGAGGAGCTTTTGAGAAAATAAGAACATCCAGTCCCTCCCAAAGAATCACTTTAATTGGTCTGACACACTGCCCTGAGCACTCGGATTCTTAAAGGCTCCCAGAGTGATTCTAAGGGGTAACTAAGGTGGAAAGACACTAATTTAAGTCATAACCTAGAGCAGCCCTTCTCAACAGTGGCCCTACGTTAGAATCTCCTGAGCTTCCAAAGCAGTGAGGCCAGATCCCAGTTAAATCAGAATCTCTGTAAGTCTGACCCCAAACATCAGTCATTTTTAAACCTCCACAGGTGATTTGTGACATGTTGATGGGTTCCCTTTGTTTTGATGAGTCTTATCTACCCCTTCTAGTTACTTACCTGTATATCCGCTTCTATTTGACATACTTTCCTTCTATGTGCATTAAAAATTCTCTTAATGCTATTGTTTGATGAAAACTTCTCTGATTTCTCAATGGTAATAACTTCTCTCAACACAGATTATTCAGAGCATGCTGCCTGTGCCTCCCCTGTGGCCTTGCTTTATATATCAGATCAGATGATAAGTACTGCTAAGAAAAGATCTTTTCAAAATTTACTTCTATAAAACTGATACAAACTTTCCCAGAGCCATGAGCATAGTAAGTAAACCCAGTGTTCTCATAAACTCTCTGACCTGGGTATATTTAGTTCTGTATTTAAGAACTGTGCTCTTTGCAGATACTGAATTACAATTTTCTAAGAAAAATATTGTACAGGACAGTTTTGAAATTTTATTTGTCCAAATACTTTTTCCAAAAATCTTAATATAGGAATCATTTGGTCAACGTCTCTGAGTGATTTTGAAGTGGACTTGGGGTTGGAGTATTTTTCATAAGAGTGATGAAGTCATTTAAGAAAAAGTTAGGATGATGTAGACTTTTAGAGCTTACCTACCTACATTATCAATATTGCTTCCTTTTCAGTGAGAATATGACAGTCCTGGCCAAATGAGACAGAAGGCAATAGTAGTATTTTTCTCAAGGCTGGATGGGTACAAATTTGGGAGCAAGGGTCTTTATAGGAAGAAAACTAGAAGAATCACTGAGTTGTTATCTCTTGGGAAACTTCTGTGCTGTAAGGTTGGTGAGTTAAGGACCTTCCACATACCATGAGTTATGTCTGAGAAATTATAATCACCTTTTGGATTTGGATTACTACAGGGAATCCTGTGACGTCATGGTCTTAGATGTAGTGTGTTCAATTTGTTTTCCTAAGAAATTTAAGATGAAAGGCTTCCTGGGAGGAAGTAAATAGAAACATACATTTATTTCCTCTAAAAGTCTGAGCAGCTTCTAAGATATTTGAGCAATACTTTCAACAGATAGTACTAATTAGCATCTCAAAATCCATTGAAAACTATGTCAAAGTTGACTGACAGTTTGTAAAAATACTTCGAATCAGATGTTCTAAAAGCACACTCATATATTTGTTCAGATCTTTGACACTATTTCATCAATGTTGAGCAATCCAGAAGACTGAGGTACACATACAGCCACTAATTCCCTAAAAGCTCAGACCTCCATCCAAGCTAATAAGAAAGCATCTCTCCTTAGAGTTGACTTTCCATGTTCTAATAGAGTAGAGGGGGAAAGGAGCTCAGTATTTATAGCTAACTACTACAAAAATACGCTCAGCATATTTATTTCACATTTTTTGACATGTATATTTATTTCTATTGATTCTCTATTCTAGGCAATCCCAATGTCCACATGTTTTGTTTTTTTGCTTTGGTTTCTGGTTCTTACACAAACAGGAAAAACATGCTATTATCTTTATGATGCAGAAAAATTCCATATTGATTTACTTCATATCTTTTCAATTATTTTAAGAACATAACCCCACAGCCCCTATATCATTGAGTCCAGTGACCTTGAAATATTTCCCCTATAACACAACTTTCCCTGATAACCTTTTATTTTAAGTTGCTTTAATGCTCAGAAGTAAATGTCTGTACCAATTGAACTGTAAGATTTGACATATTTCTACCATCCAAACTACAGTTTCTAAACTTAGCTACACATTGAAATTACCTGGATGCTTATAAAAATATTGATACCTAGACCCAGGGATCTAGCTCAGTGGCACCATACCTGCCTCGTAAGTGCAAGGACCTGAGTTGATTTCCAATTCTAAAAGCAAAATGGGCCAGGGATTTAGTTTAGTTGTTTTGGTATCTGCCTGGCAAGTGCAAGGTCTCAAATTCAATCTGGGGTAACTACATATTACAAGGCCGGGCATGGTGGCTCACGCCCATAATCCCAGGCCTGGGGAGGCAGGGGAAGGAAGATTGCTGTGAGATCAAGGCCAATCTGGGTTATATCGTGAACTCAGGGTCAGCCTGAACTACAAAGCAAGACCTTGTCTCAAAAAAAAAAAAAAAAAAGACACCTGGATCCCGTCCCCAGGATGGAGATGTAATCACTAGAAAATTCTAGAAAAATAATACAAAAGAGGAACTGAAAATCCTTGTACCATATAGCAAGAAAGAATATACATGGCTTTATTTCTTCACCTTTTGTATTTCTATTAAAGTGATAGTAATCATTTTAAAAATGAAATTATACCCATAGATAGTCATGAACTAGTGAATCACATTATAAAACATAGAGAAGTCTAATTAACAAGAACAATAAAGTAAATGAACGACAATTAAAAAGTACATGAATAACAAAACCAACTAACTGAATGTCACATTCGTGTCCCTTCTCCTTACGGCCCCTATGTTCCCTCCAGTGAAACACTAACTGGATTATACGCCACATGGAAGACAGCCAAGGTCAATGGCTTTGTAGGAGTGGTTCTATCTGCCAGGAAAAACCCTTAATTGTTGAAAAACAGCTCCAAAAGTAAGAAAAGCCATTAGTCAGGACTAGGCTCTTTACCAAAATGGGAAGATAATTATGAACAAATATATTCACAGGTACCAGGCCATGAGCCATTCTCCTGTTTAATTATCCCCGCTTTTTCACTATAGAACACACTTTTTGCGAGCTGTCCTAATCCTATTTTTCAGAGCCAAGTCTAGCTGAACTACTGTAGTTAACAGTAGTTCTAGAAGCAGTTTGTGTCTAACAAACTTCCCCTCATACCTTAAAACCAGTTACAAAGAGAAAATCCCAGACAAATTTTATCCAATGTAAAGAACTTATTAATTCAACATTTATCAGCAAATTCATTTGGGGTTTAAGGGAGGCTTAAGAAATTAAATTACTCATCTTTGTCCTTTTTAAGGCAAAAGAATAAAGCTGCGAGTGACCTCAGGTGACTCAACAACTCAGTACAGAGCACACTGCCGCTCTCGCTTCTGACCACAGCTCCGTGGTCATTTCAGGCTCTGCCCTCCCATTTTGAGAGAAAGATGAACTGAGAAGACACGGTAGTCATCACTCGTCCACCTGGCTGGCATTTTCCTCTGTTTCATTCCTCAGTTTCTTCCTGAGAGGCAGATTGAAAGAGATGAGTTACCAGTTTCCTTTTGAGAAATCACTGATGGAGAGGTGAAAACTAACATGTACTTTTTGCTTTTACAAAGGCTAAATGCTAAGATACCTCCTAGGGTGAATAACTCCTAAAATACCCCTTCACAGTTTGTGAGGCTAGTTATATCTCATGTGGTTTTCGCCAAACTTGAATTTGGTAGATTGGGCTCAGACGACGGCCTACTTCTAGGTATTGGTTTCCTCAGAGGTCTTTGAAAGTACAAGGATTGTCCATGATAGCTAAGTAAATGCACATCTTCAAATGTCGAGAAGTTAACAAAATGACTAAAATTGTCCAACCTATAAAGAAGAATTTTCCTGGTATTCTACATCATTGCTCTGCAGTAAATAAAAAAGCTCTGCCTCAGTAGTACAGGAAGAAGAATTCTCTCACTGTCTTACTCACCTTTCTGAACCAGATGGAGACATTTAAAAACTACAAATCTAAAACATATTTTGTAGGAGACTATAAGGAACAAATCAGTAAATTCAGGAGCTC
>PVIR01014160.1:0-40393 GCA_004026965.1 Petromus typicus | reverse complement strand
AAAAAAAAAAAAAAAAAAAAAAAGGAAACAAATCATATAATGGGGCAGGGGACTGTGTGGAAAAAATGAAATTTAAGTCATGTCACACAGTGGTACAAATTCTCAATGTCAACTGTGATCACCACATGTATATAAAATATACCACTAAAATTAATTTTTAAAAATAAAACAACAAAAATACCCTCTCTTGTTTGCCTGACTTATAATTTTCTCTTCCCCCTTAAATGTCAACTCCATGAGAAATCTCAGTCCACTCAGTTCCCTATTGACATTACAACTAAAACAGTCTTGGCAAGAAGTATGCATTCAAGAAATTTTTGAAAATTAAACAGCGAACATTTCTAGAGCATGGATTATAATATATAATGAATGCATTATAGTAGACATTGAGAAGATGAAAAATAACCTCACCCAGCCCAGAGGAAACTTCTATCTTTTACTGTAATGAAAGGATGCTCACACTTACAAGAAATAAGAGATAAAAATAACAGAAAACTGCTGAAGATTTCAATTGACAGAAATCATCTTTTCATGATTGAAGACAAAGCTGAAATAGCACATTAATAACCTGAAAAAATACTAGACATGCCCCTAAGCCATAGGGGGCACTATTTCTCTGATTGTGTAACTTCTAAAATACTGCCTTTGCCATGTTTAGTGGTGGAAAATTGCTAATTTAAAAGGCTACTTTCTTGTCCTACAATTTGTAAGTTAATTAGGCATCAAATATTAATATCCAAATTATACCATATGTTATTGTCTGATGCTGAAGAAATTCTATAAACAGCTATTTACTTACTTGCAACAAGTGGTTCCTCTTCGGATGATCTGAAGTAAAAGGAAACCTTTTCCAAGTCAAATAATGCAACCAGTGTATCTTCAAGCATGGCTTGTTCATCTGTCTACAAAGAAAGACAAATAAAACATAGCAAAATATTATATGTTATTAACTTCAAAATATGTGAATGCACACAAAAATAGATTTATTTATGCTTTATTTACATACAAAAAACCCAGTATGAACAAATCCAAAAGAACTTCTTGCACAAAACAAAATTAACAAGTTCTACAAAATTACATGTTCTTAGGATGTAAAATTTTTTTTCTATATTGTTTAGACATTCATATTGTCACTATTTTGCAGCTAGACTATAATGATGTCTATTTTACTTAGAAATAAATCTACAAAGTGATAAACTTCTGAAATCTCATAGAAGAGCTGAAAAACCAAAATATTGTTTTATTTAACAGCCATGTTACATAATAGAATCCTACTTTACAAAAAGATAATGTATTCACTGCTCAATTTGCTGTTTATCAGAACTGTTATAAAAGTGATTTCACATATGTATGGATCTGCCTTCCAAAGAGCTTGGGAGCAAGAATCATTTTCACCTCATTTGGATTTTTGAGATCTTAGTCTAAAATCCTGTGAATATCATACGCAGTTTATTTTAACATTTTTCTCATTCTTATGACACATTTCACCAATTGGTATAGTTAGAGTCCAGGGATAGAAACAAATCCATGTGCATCTCAGCAATATCATATCTCTGGTACAAGACTCTGGTCTTCCTATTAGCAGTTTAATGCATTACTTCCAAATCTTTTATTAGTGTGATAAAGAAAGTATAACTAAGGTTCCCGTGCACAACTTACCTTGTAAGGGTGGCATTTATTCCACTTGTTTTAAATAAGTTCAATATGTAGTAGACATGTAACAAGCTGCTCTAAATTTTCATCATATTTAAAAGTAACATTAATCAAGGTTGATGTGAAGAATTTTCATTATGAAAGAGAATTAGTAAAGCAGTCCTGAAACTCAAAGAAGGATGCTATGGAAACAAATAAGTTAACTGTCTCCTTTGCACCTTGGTGTGGTACTCAGTAGTGTGTGGTATATAATAAGTTCTTGAAAAATGTTTATTGTACTGCTATTTCTAAAAATCCTCTCGAAATATCATAAGAATACTTAGACCCTAAAAGAGAAGGGCATGACTGAAAAATCAACATTTTTCTGGTTGCAAGAAATGTTCCAAGGAGTTGGACTCTGAGTATTACAGCATCAGCCATGTTGTCCATGCAGCATGACCAGAGCCATTCTATGTGACAATGACATGTGCCCAGGGTCCAGGGACACCCAAACCCCAGGGTCACAGCTGCCAGAGAGCCACTAATGTTCCTGGGTAGGTTTTATAAGGTAAACAGATTGCAAGTGTTTTGGCTTTTTTTCCTTTTTCAGTAAGTTTTGGATATTTTAAAACAATTTTAAAAATAAACTTAAGGGATTCATAAGTTAACCAACAGCCAGCATCACCCTAAATGGTCAAAAACTGAAACCTTTCCCACAAAGATCAGGTACAAGACAAAGATGTTCACTTTCACCACTCCTGTTCAATATTGTGCTAGACACATTAGCCACAGCAATTAAACAAGAGAAAGAAATAAAAGAAATAAAGATAGGAAATGACGAAGTTAAACTGTCATTATTTGCTGATGACATGATACTCTTATTTAGCGAATCCTAAAAATTCAACCAAGAGACTGCTAGACCTAATCACCAAATGTAGTAGTGAAGCTGCGTACAAGGTTAATGCTCAAAATCATTAGCCTTTATATACACAAACAACAGATGAACTGAGCGAGAAATTGGGGAATCAATCCCCTTCACAGTAGCATCAAAAAAATGAAATATCTAAGAATCAATCTAACAAAGGAGGTGAAAGACCTCTACTCTGAAAATTACAGCACTCTGAAAAATGAGATAGAAGAAGATACCAGAAAATGGAAAGACATCCCTATACCTGGGTTGGAAGAATCAATATCATCAAAATGGCTATATTCCCCCAACTATTATACAGATTCAGTGCAATCCCAATTGAAACCCCAACAGCATATTTCACAGATCTAGAAAAAATAATTCAAAAATTCATCTGGAATCACAAAAGACCTAGAATAGCAAAAGCAATTCTAAGCAATAAGGACATGATGGAGGTATTACAATCCACAACTTGAAACTATACTACAAAGGCACTGTGATAAAAACAGCATGGTACTGGCAAAGCAACAGACCCGAGGACCAGAGGAGTACCTCAGAAGATCCAAAAACAACTCCAGACACATTAAGCTATCTCATTTTTCACAAAGGAGCCAAATACCCTCAGTGGAGGAAGGATAGTCTATTTAACAAATGGTGCTGGCAAAATTGGACTTTAACCTGTCAAAGTCTAAAAGCTAGACCTAGCTCTTTCACCATACACTAAAATAAAATCAATGTGGATTAGGGACCTAAATATTAAAACAGACTCACTAAACCTGCTACAAAACAGGTTAGGTAAAACTCTTGAAGACACTGGTTTAGGGAAAGATTTCATGAACAAATTCTCCATAGCACAAGAATTGGTAGAAGAAATTGATAAATGGGATCTCATCCTACTGAGAGGTTTCTGCACAGCAAAAGAAACCACCAGCAAAGTGAAAAGGCAACCCAGCCGGGAAGTTAGATCAGTGGTTCTGGCGCCTGTCTTGCAAGCGCAAGGACCCGGGTTCGATTCCCCGGTAACCACATAACAATACTGGGTGTGGAGACCCACACCCAGCAGCAACCAGTACCACATACCACAGTGCCGGGCGTGGTGGCTCACGCCTGTAATCCCAGCACTTGGGAGGCAGAGGCAGGAGGATTGTGGTGTGAGTTTGAGGCTGAGCTCAGGGCCAGCCTGAACCACAAAGTGAGACCCTGTCTCAAAAAAAAAAAAAAAAAAAAAAAAAAAGTGAAAAGGCAACCAACAATATGGGAAAGAATCTTTATCAGCTGTTTCTCAGACAAAGGACTACTATCTAGAATATATAAAGGGCTTAAAAAAAATCCACCTAAATTTAAAGACCCAGTTCAAAAATGGGCATCTGAAATGAACAGACTCTTTTCAGAGGAAGAAATAAAAGCAGCTAAGAAACATATGAAGAAATGTTCAACATCACTAGTCATTCAAGAGATGCAAATGAAAACAACATTAAGATTTCATCTCACTCCACAAAGAATGGCTGCTATCTCAGAATGAGCCAGCAATAAATGTTGGTGAGGTTGCAGAGAAGAAGGAACCCTTCTCCACTGTTGGTGGGACTGTAGACTGGTACAACCTCTGTGGAGATCAGTGTGGAGATTACTCAAAAAACTACAATGAGAGGTGCCATTTGACCCTGCTATTCCTCTGCTAGGTATATACACAAAAGAATTAAAAGATTTATATCACAGTGACATATGTGCACCCATGTTTATAGCAGCTCAGTTTGTGATTGCTAAATCTTGGAAACAACCAAAATATCCATCAACTGGAGACTGGATAAAAAAGTTGTGGTCCTTCTACAGAATGAAGTATTACTCTGCCATAAAAATGATACGTTTGAATCATTTATACTTCAAAGGACATACCTTGAAGACATCCTCATAAGTGAAATAAATAGGTCACAGATGTGTAAGTATCGTATCTTTTTTCTGGTATGAGAAAATGAAGATGCAAATGAGTTGTAGAATGTATGTTATATATTGTGAAATAGAAAATACTCAAAGTGAAATGAGGTGAAGTGGGAAAAAAACAATGAGATTATAACAAAAAAGAAAGGAAACAAAGTTTATGTATATAGGGTTTGGGGGTGGTACAGTGGGTAGGGCTATGGAAAAAATGAGAATTAAGTTGTGTCACAGACTGGTACAAATTCCCATTGTTGAGTGCAATCATGATGTGTATGTGTAATGTACCAATAAAGATTTGAATTAAATTTTTAAAAATGAATAGTATTAATATAATTTGCATACTATGAAATTTCCCCATTTAGAATATACAGCTTCGGGATTGTCAGTGTAATCGCAGAGCCTGGCATCTGTCACCCCTGTCTAATTTTAGAATATTTTTGTCACTTCAAAAGGAAACAGCACCCATTAGCACTCACTTCCTCATCCTCATTTTGCCAATTCTTGGCCTAGGCAGCCATGTGCTAACTCTCTAAAACCTGCTACTTTTGCATGTCTCATTGCATCAAACAATATGGGGTCATTTGTGATGGCTAATTTCACTGAGCATAATGCTCTCTAGATCCATCTGCGCTGAGGCATGTGTCGGCTCTCCATTCTTTCTTACGGCTGAATAACATTCTCTTGTACGGGCACCACATGTTGTTTATTCATTCAACAGTTGATGGACACTTGGGTTGCTTCCCTTTTAAGCAATTATGAGTAATTTTGCTAGAAATATAGAATGTAAGTTGCAGCTGACCCAGACAGTGGGTGTCACGTGATTCCTTACCAAGTTCGGTGACAGAAGTGACTGAAAGTGAAAAAGAACACCAGCATTCGCGATCTGGTCAAGCCACCTTCTGCTGGCTTCCCAAGTTTCCATCTCATTTTCCTTGCTGTTGTCGAACATCTGGTTTAAGGCAGCCATGAGCTGCTCTGAAAAGGCACAGACAGTGGCCACAAGACTCTGGCAGAAAACCACATCTCTCCGGAGCTGTGTTTCACTGTCTGTGATAAGACAAAACGGAACAGCTTGGACACATGTCACAGGTACAAAAAACCTCCATCGCTAAGCACTTACATTCACCAATTCATCTTTTCATCAATTCATGCCATGTCAAAAATATGAATTTGAATATATGCAGGAGCACAAACATTTCAGCAATTAGACATTTTAGCAAACATTGAACACCAAGAAATTTAGAAATATTTAAATTTTTTTTCTTAATTGAACCTATGACTCTCTTCAATCATTAGATTCTTTATAAAACACAAGGAAAAAAACCACTTTGGTTATGTGTATTTTCTTACTGATAAGATACAATTTGCATTTGTTACAAAGATTCAAATTCCAGTTTCTTCAGTTTGTGCTAACAAATGAAATTTAGTGTCACTAAAAACTTTTTTAAAATATCTACTAAACCTATCCATATATTCATGTAAAATACATATGAGAAAAAATATTTGCTATCCAATTGTTTGTAATAATAAGCAAATTTATATTGCCTGAACTGAGACATCTGATTTAAGGAGCATTAAATACATCCACATTTATAGGAATGTGAACTCTTTGTCTTTGACCTAAGTAACAGATTCATAATGATTTTTAAGCATTTGCTACAAGTCTCATCCTGCAGTTCATTGGAGTTTTAGTAACTCAGATTGAAGATGAGTTTTCCTTTTGAACTGCCAGTGCTGAGCCAGTTTTTTCAAATGAAAAGAAGTTTATATACTGGGTTAACTTCTTTTAGTGGGTGGATAAACTACATAAGCTATGTGAATACTAGATCATGCATTCTTCACACTGAAAAATTATGTGCACTAAAACAATACAGAGAAACATCATCTTCTTCGAAAAGTATACTGAATACTTTGAAGGCCTTAGAAGCTTTGACAATAATATAAAATAGAGAGATAAATGCTACCATTTTTTCAGTGTTGAGTTCTTGTTTTATTGACAAAGAGGAATAGTTTTTTTATGGTTACCACAAACATAGTAGCCCTCAGAAACGTATGTATGTATCATGTAGTTGCTGTGCATTAGTTTCACTGTTACTAACACCTACTCTTGACAATTTTACTGGAAAATATATTATACATTAAAATATTTAATTTCATACTGAAAAGCCTCAATTGTTAGTTTGAGCTATATGAACTTTCTCCTTTGGTGGGTCAAAATGGTTGAAAACGGTGATTCCATGTATTTCAACTAAACATTTGTCAGAATTTTGTCTGAAATAGTTCTATAAATATGCTTTCTGCCACTTACTAGACAGGAAAGGCTGTTAAAATCTCTAAACTTAGAATAAATTTTGTCCAATTCTCAATAAAAAAAAAACCAAAACACTTATTTTTTGTGTACAATTTAGAACTGAGAATAAAAATTCAATGTAGAATTACAAATGAATGAATGAATAAAAATGAGCTAGTTGAGCTAAAAAAGAATTAAGTGAAAATAAATGTGTTAATTCATTCTTAGGCTTCTTATAATCTCTGGATTTAGTTTGATTTAAGAGGGTAATTAAGTAATCTATTAGCTCCAATGTGAGGCTGAAGGATCAAGATTTAAGACATTTAAGTAAGAAGTTTTCTTTATCTTCTTTTGCTTTTCAGTTGTCTTTTGTCAAACAGAAAAGCTAGGTGAAATCTTTAAAATACTTCAGTAGCTTTTACCGGAATACTCCCACCTACAACCCAAGAATAGCTTCATAAAATCTAATCTGAAAGAAATTGCTGTTATTAAGAATGAGAAACAAAAGTGTAGGGAAGGTAGGCTCTGGTTCTACTGCAAGCTTCAGCAGAGATTCAGGGGTTAATAATTTTGCTACTTGTAGAAAACAAGTCTCTCCAAAATGCTTTAAGAAGAAATGTGAAGACCTTTTTTTTAATCCTAAAAAGAGTAATTAGATATTTGGTCTACTCTGTACTACTATATATATTCTACATCCATTAAAGTCAAATTGAGATTTTTTTTTTTTTAGGTTTTTTTTTTTTTTTTTTTTTTTGAGACAGGGTCTCGCTTTGTGGTTCAGGCTGGCCCTGAGCTCAGCCTCAAACTCACATCACAGCAATCCTCCTGCCTCTGCCTTCCCGAGTGCTGGGATTACAGGCGTGAGCCACCACACCCGGCACTGTGGTATGTGTTACTGGTTGCTGCTGGACGTGAGTCTCCACACCCAGTATGGTATGTGGTTACCGGGGAATTGAACCCAGGCCCTTGTGCTTGCAAGACAAGCACCGGAACCACTGAGCTAACTCCCCGGCACACAAATTGTGATTTTTTTTCATTCCTATCATTAACAAATCAAATATTCACTAAGGTTTCTAATACTGAAAATCTGTTAGTGAATACAACTACATTAAAGTTATGTTTATTCATTAATTCAAACTTTAACAATGAATACATGCAGATATTAAAGTTTGTGTGAACTACTGGAGGTGTGGTGCAGTCTAAATTTGAGAGCCATGCTTGCTCACAATAAGGTGACACAGGTCCATACCCAAAATGCCTTGGATCACATTGTCATTTAAATTTCAAACCAGTATATTTTTAAATGAGAGACACTCAGTACATCCTCGAGGTCTCATGAGATGATATGCATTTGCCACTTTCCTATCTTCAACATACAGCAGACAACTTGTTTGCATAGACTACAAAATACACCAATCTCAAGAGCTTTTTAAAGAATTTTTAATGAGTCATCATCTCATTAAGAATAACAAAGCTAGAACACAGTAGAATAAACAAGGTCTTGGACATATATCCCCTCTTGTATTTACAGCTTTTCAATGTACCACTTCTATCCATGCATCTCACAATCCAGCATCAATCTTCAGAGTTGCAGAGAGAATAAAATAAAACAATAGATCTGGAAGTGACCAGAACAAAGAGTGCACATACCTGCCCTCTAAACTACATAGTACTGTTCAGCAATCCTCAAATATTCAATGCCCTGACAGCCCATATTCTGTTTTTGAGTTCTGTCGTAGGTCTGTCCTTCCCTCTCCATCTAGAAAACTAAATTTTGTTTAAAAGTCAAGCCATGGAACTACTGAAGCTTATGGAAATCACGCAATATTGTATCTTTCCCAACAAGTACCATAATCGCTTTTTGTCACCACATACATGGGCTATCTCTCTATAAGAGGACTAATTACACTGCATTCTGAGAATTCCTATAAATGGATATATTCCCTAAAGGCCATCTGTGCATCAAAGCCAGGAGCAGTGTGCTGCTCCCGGGAAGTAGACACATTACTTGCATTCAGCTACCCCTCACAAGGCACATACCAGGGACAGACCCCTTTCTGTAAAACAGGGTTCATTTTTTTATGTCTGCCATTAAGATAAATGAGAATTTAAAAAAAAAAATTTTCAAGTGCTTATCTTAGTTACTTTCCCATCCCAGACAAAAAAATATGACACACCTTGAAGGAGGAGAGCTCTATTGTGGCTCAAGATTTCAGTGCATGGTCAGCTGGCCCCAAGGAAAGAACGAAACAGTAGAGGGGTGTGCCAGAGGAAAGTGTGCCTAACCTTTGCCAGCAAGAAAGTGGAGAAGGAAGAGAGGGACCAGAATACACATTTCCAGGTCACATCCCCAGTGACTCATCTCTAACGATGGCCTCAGTTAGAACACGGTTAGCTACTGAATTCATGAATGGATGAATCTAGTGCTGAGTTTAGTGCCTCATGATCCAATTGCTCTCCAAACCTATGACCCTCTGGTGGGAAATTCTGTATCTAAACATAACAAGATGCTACAAAATGCAATTAGGTAGAATTATTGCAATTCTTCCTTTTTCTAGTCTCTGTCAGTTCCTGGAACTGAGTGGGTGCTGGTTCTACTGGTGAATGGAGAAGGAGCAATATGAGAAATAAAGAAACACACCAAAATCTGCTAACTCCCAGCCAGCTGTGAAGTTGCAAGCAGCAAGTAGCTCTCTTTCTGCCCCTCCATTCTACCCAAGCTACACATCCTAAGGGTGAGGACCGTTCACACTCAGAGTGAGGTGTTCTTAATCCCAGCATCACACACTGGATCTAGTCCCTTCCAGAAAAGTCCACCTATGACTGCATGAAGCTTCAAGGGACATCAAGACACAAGCTATAACTCTAGCTATTATTAATCTGCCTGAGTGTCAACTTATTTACCTTTAAAACTGTGAAAAGAGGGCCGGGGATTTAACTCAGTAGTTCTGGCACCTGTCTTGCAAGTGCAAGGGCCTGGGTTCAGTCCCCAGGTAACCACATACAATACTGGGCATAGAGACTCACGCCCAGCAGCAATCAGTACCACATACCACAGTGCCGGGCGTGGTGGTTCACGCCTGTCATCCTAGCACTCGGGAGGCAGAGGCAGGAGGATTGCTGTGATGTGAGTTTGAGAATGAGCTCAGGGCCAGCCTGAACTACAAAGCGAGACCCTGTCTCAAAAAACAAACAAAAAACTGTGAAGAGTATTTTCATGTAGTTTGCAAGGACCCAATGAAATCTGTAAAAATGAGGTCCTTGATATGTGTTATTAATAAGCTCAAAATCTGTGAGATAATTTTATTTCTGTGACTAAAGAGTTCAAAGCAAGGCAGAAACTTGTTGAGTTACAACAAAACCTTAACAGTGAAAAATTCTTCTATATTAACTTGGTTTGTTTATCCATTTGTAATTGAAAATTTCTGACTATAGTAGATTTTAAATGTGGTCATAAGTTCTTCTCCATTGGTCAAGGCCAAGAATCTTGTCTTGACCAGAATCCCAAGGCAGGTATGGCAGTACATACCTATAACTTTAGCTGGTCAAGATGCTGAAATAGGACCACAGGAACTGCAGCAAAACTCAGGTGACATACTGAGACCCTATCTCACAAGAACAGCAGAGTCCCTATCTCATCTGTTTCCATCTAAGTCTGTCAGTTACATGCCTTGGCCAGCAGAACATGTTGAAATCATGAATAAACCCAGACTAGCCTCATTGATGATGATAGACAGACACATGCCCGGACAGAAATCATCCAATCACCGCATGTGTAAGTGAGGTTGCCTAGGTCACTTGGGCCTCCCAGTCTACCACCTCGCTGCAGACGCAGGGGAAAAGCTAACCAATGTCAACAAAATGGAGCATAGATCACCAGAACCTGTCAGAAAACACTGGACACATCAGAAATGGTAAGTGCTTACTGTTTTAAGATACAAAGACTAGAAGCATTTTTAAAACACAACAAAAGCTACCTGATATAGTAGGTTATTGTTCAGCTTGTGCTTCTGAACAGAAATTCTTACCAAAATATAAAGGAGCTATAATAAATAGTATTTGTAAAAGAAGATGCCTATCAACATATTTCTACCTCTTTGAATCTAGAGATAAAGATTTATAGCCACATAATAGTCAATAGTTCACTCTTACTGGCTGGCATGTATTTGAGTTTTCCCAATCTTTATGATCCATGTTCTTTTTAAATGCATTTTGTATAAAGATCTTACTGAAATACACTACAGTTTTTTTTCCTTTTTCATTGAAATCATTTTTCATTCGTGAAACAGTTATTTGTTGAAAACTAGATGCAAGTTATTATTTTAGACATTTCTTGATGATTGAAATAGATATACTTCCTGCCTTAAAAAGCCAACAGCCTATCATCTAGTATGCAGGTTTATCAAGTATTTAATTACATTTCAGGGTAATTTTCCACTGCTAATAGTTTTGTATGTTAGAAGTATTTTTCCATGAATAAGATTAGTAAAATGCTTTTCTATACTTTTGCTCATAAAAATTAAATGTACTGCAATAAATCTTATTTGCATAATTAATTTTTACCTTAATCTGCTCCCTTTTTAATGACATTGCTTAAATATTACATATTTTTACTAATACTCAAAAATGTACATATACATTAGGTTTTTGTGGAAACTATATATGCAACTTTAAAAGTCTGTAAGCCTTTATAAAAGGATCACACATGCCCATTTATCTTTTTAAACATTTGAAGGCATCATCTTTGTATAATTAGACTTCTAAGATTCAAAGCCATGAGTGCTTCAAATAATAAAAATATTGTAAAATATTACCTGAATATTCAAGAAGAGCAAGGAGTATTCTACACTTTACCTCTGCAAAAAAAGGAAAGAAAACATTTCATTTAATTGTTTACTTTTTCTGCAACCAATATCATATTTTAACTGTGTGATAAAACAGTATGATATTATATAAGGTAATAAAAATCCGTTTATTTGACATGTCACCCTTGCTTGTTTATATAAATTCTATCCATCGCTTAAACCCTAAAATATCTTCCATTTCTGAATTAAATGAGAAAATGAAACAGCATTCAAATGCTGCTAACTTTGTAGGTCACCCTTAGCTATTTTAGCCTGCATGGTATTCTCGGAACTCCTATGACTATTGTGGTCTATGTCAATAAACTACCAATCACAGATAATGATTTGATAAATGCATATTAGCTACACACTCATTGCTTTGTTCAATGAGCAAGATACCTATTTGCCTCCATATGGTCAATAGTCACTTTCAATAGGTAAATTTACAAACTTCTTTTTGAGCCCAATATTATGGCAATATTATGAAAAGCAAAAGAGTTTAAGCTGCATACTATTCTAGAAAGGTTAACAGAAGGGTTAGAGAGACAGATTTAACTGATAAGAAATGCTAGAAATACTTCAAAAAGCATTAAATTTTATAAGAGATGCTGTAAGAACAAACAATTTCAGACGCAGAAAAGCAGGTGAACTGAGAGAAAAATGACCTGCTATATTATAACTTTGTGGCTTTAGGAAACTGCTAAATTACACTGAGTCTCAGCTGGCTCATTCATAAATGATAATAAAACTTTAATCTTACTTCAAACTTTATAGGCCCAAGTAGAAAAAAATTTAATAGGAACATATATATATTAAAAGTCTTTGAAAATCACTGATATTCTATTTTAAATCTAATTGAAGCTGGGATAGAATTCTAAGTAAGACTAGAAAGAACTTCATAAAATGGAAAAATTTAAAGAATTAAGGACAAGCTACATAAAGTAAGAGCAAGGCATAGTGCTAGTGAAGGAACATATTGGAGAATGAATAACAAATAATGATGGGGCACTGATTTATGACGTCATTGAGATTGGGGCACAATTAGAAACACACAGAAAATTGATTTGTAACATGAGATTCATGAGTCCATACTTACTAACAGGAAACCACTACAAGGCTTTATGGCAGAGTGCTGAAATCATGAACATATTTTTGGAACACGAATCTATTAATGGTATATAATCAAAAGATGAAGACTGAGTCAGGGATGTAGCTCAGTAGTACTTCACCTGCCTGGCAAGCCCAGGGTCCAGAGTTCAGGCACTGAGGGGTCCCAGCACCCCTCCCCACCAAAAAAGATGAAGATGGTGATTAGCCAGAAAATCATCATCCTTACTGTGGTATTATAAAAAGGCAAGAAATGAAGAATTATATTTTAAGACAATAGAACAAATACAGAAAAACTGAAAAACTCGACAGCTGAAAAAATAGGATATTTTGAAAAGACTATAACTTTTACAGGCAGAGAAGAGTTGAAAATGTGTTTACTGGTGGTGATGGTGGGTTATAAAGTAAAAATGTCTTCACTGATCATAATATTCTCATCACACTCGGTCATGCTCAACTAACTACTGGGCTGCTATAAGCGAGACAGGGACCAATATGCATAACCTATATAGTCACTCAACATGGGTGTAAAGTTATCATTGAAAGCTGCTAATTCCAATTGAGGTACAAAGAGTATAAAAGCAGGACCTAAGTTGAAAATGTAAGGTTCTCAAAATAAATACTTTTCAAAATATTAAGTTTCCTATCCTGTATTGGAAGTTTATATCTTAAAGTTGTTCACATACAATTAAAAAAGTTCAAGACTTTGGTCATTCTAGATCAATACTACATTGTTATAAATACTAATTTATTTCATCATTAACAAGAAAAATTCTGTGGTGATATGAACAACTATAAGATTTATAACTTCTATGTTACCAGGATCCATTCAACAACATTTACTCTTTTACTTTGTAAAGTATATGCTTCAATCCCCTAAACTTACATTTTTTAAATATTTTTTATTTTGGGGAAACTATTTCAGAATTTCACTAAATGTGATTTTATAAAATTCAACGAGTAACTATAAAGTACAGGTAAGAAGCCCAGTTGTGAAGAACAGGAGATTTTCTCATATAACAGAATTGCTGCGATTGATTTTGGGGAAGTGTTCCACATTTACACAGTCTTTTCCTCTACCAATCTGAAACAATATCCAGACCATTGTATTTGAGGATTGTGTTACACTTATGATTTAATAATCACAGAACATTTGAATTGTCCCTCTCATTTACTGAATGAGAAAGCTGAGCATAAAGAAGCTCAGTGACTCCCACAGACTCCATCCGATATGGGGAGCTGTGTTTGACCCATGGAGTATACAGCTCTCTAAGCCCTCCTCAAAATGTAGTTACTGGAGTAATGTTAATACTCAAATAACATACAAATGATCAAGAAATACAATTGTAAACATGAGTATAATATTTATCATTCATATTTCTCAACCTTAGTAATAGCAACATTTTGGGTCACAGAATCCTTTGTTGGGAAGGACTGCTGCACATGTTGCTGCATGAGAGAGAACTGGGACACATTCAGAGCTGTGACAACCAATTAAATATCCCCAGACATGGTCAATTGCTAGTCGAATCAAGGGAAGAGAGGTGCTAAATTAGACAAGTTTCTTATTTCATCTTTTCTGCTATAATCATTGAGCAGTCTCCAAATTTTCTACTGAATAACTCGGACCACAAATGCAATCAGACCTAGTGGAATTGTCTCCATGTTTTACATCTCCAATCTACAGTCTGTACTAATTATAAGATGTCACGTAAACAATTCTGTGACAATAATTAACTGTGACAAACACTTTTGCAAAAAAATTTAAAAGCGAATGATGAAACCTATGTAAATATTTTCATTCTCATACAGATTAACAACTGATTTTTTAGACTTTCTGTAAATTAGGCTTTGTTTCTATTGTGAATCCTTTGAAACTCTTATATATCAGAAAAATATTAAAGGTCCTCCATATATGTCATTTTCCCAAGTGTGAGCCTTATGGAGAATATTCTCCATGATTTGCTCTAGAATATTCTGATCCTTGGAACACGAAGTTCTCCAATTTTACTTCTTTCCCTCATTCTCCCTCATACATTTCATTCCTTTTATTCTCTCACAAAATGAAACACTGGAAAAAGTAATGAGGCATTACCCAACTTTTGGTTTTAATGGGCTTTAAAATGATTATTTCTGATATCATACAACATTCGTTGCTGTTCATACTGACCTTCAACAAATTTTCTGATGTTTTGAGCAAGAGTCTGGACACTGCTGGGGAGATTCCAAGGATCCTGCTTGATGTGAAGTCTTAACCTTTTTGGGCAACTGAGCTTTGGTTCCATTTCTTGCTGAAATTCTGAATAAATACAGAAAAACTGTTCTGTAGTCTCAAGCAATTTCCAAACAGTTAAGTCCAGGGATTTCAGAAATTTCTTTCTCTTGTTACTGTCACGTTAAAATAATACCATGATAAAACTTTTTTAGCTAAACCATAGCAGAAAATTTGTTAAATTTTAAAAGTTGAATTTTAATATTATTTTCTTACAAATGTTTCAACACATAAGCAAATTTAGATGAACATTCTAAATATCCTGGACTAATGTCAAAAAGTGTTGGCTAGGTATCTTATTCTGTTCAGAATTCCTATTTTGTAGCTTCTCATTTCATCACTGGGATGTAACCAAGAGGGCATGCTTGGTTTCAGTAAAACCAGTTTAAGATTTATGTAACTTTAACACACTCGTTTGGCCTAGTCCATCCACACACTAACCACTGAAAGCCCTCGAAGAAAACTGAAAGGCTAATAGTGATCTGTAATAAAAATCTATTTGCTTTTGGTGTGCTGGAGAATGACCACAAAGCTTCCTTCACACATGGTAGGCAGCCTCTCTATCACTGAGCTGGAGCCTCAGCCTCCTTTTCTTTTTAGTTTCATTTTGATGCAGGGTCTCACACTCAGTTGCACAGTCTGACCTCCAACTTGCTATCCTCTTGCCTCAGCATTCCAGGCAGCTGGGATCATCAAGCTACTAACATTTTATCA
Source organism: Petromus typicus (assembly GCA_004026965.1). NCBI lineage: Eukaryota > Metazoa > Chordata > Mammalia > Rodentia > Petromuridae > Petromus > Petromus typicus. The sequence continues at coordinate 24,692 of PVIR01014160.1, read as the reverse complement.
TATTAAAAAAAGTATCAATGTATGAGTAGTATTCAGTGAATTAAAAATATGAATAATCAGGATTTTTTTCTATGTGGAAACTTTACTTCATAATTCTACTGTGGATTTCCTTTTGTTTTCTGATTTCTTTAATAATTTTATTTTCTTTTTGTATGGGTATCACACTCAGGACCTTGCACTTGCTAGGCAGGTACCACACCACAGATCTACATTGCAGGTACTTTAACAGTGTTATGCCTTACCTTGTAATCCTCGGCCCGGTGTGAGATGCTTGGTTTGCTCAAAAGCTCTTACAACAGCCTGGCCTTTCAGGAGATTGGTAATTGAATCCACCTAGTGACAGATTTCTGAGAATTACACACTTCTTATAGTTCACAATATTGTTCCTAAAAGTAAATCTCATAAATACATTTTCTTAAAGGAAAAGTTATATTTGACACTCTATGATGCTTATGAAATCTATAGTTAAATAAAACATCATAATACCCTTGCCTGCCTACTTGGTAATATTTGTAGTGGCATTCCTTATTATCTTGCCATTTTAATATAAAATATCAATTTACTTGAAAAAAGAAAATGAACGACCATAAGCTCTTCTGAAAAAGCTAAAACTTACTAGAATCCTTTTTAAAGTAGTTAAACATTTCTATACTACAAATATTAATTATTTTTTTAAAAAAGCAAAACACCAATATGAACATTTTGAAATTAGGAATAACGTAGAGCAAGAAAGGCTATAAAATATTCTAAAAGTCCCCCAACAAAAACCCCAAATGATAAATAAACTATCTGTTTGTGTAAGATGCTTTTTTAACTTTCCAAGGACAATAAAATATTTGATATTCCCAACAATCTTGAGTTTGTTGACTGCCCAAAGGAATTCTTATTCCCTTTTTAAATGGACCTTTCTACTCTATTTTCTCTCTCTTTTGACTGTGTCTGAAAAAAACAAATTCCTGGCACTTTAGTTTATGGAAAAAACACCCACAGCATTCCCAATCATACCTGGCTGAAAAGATGCTCAAGGCAACTATGAATTTTGTCCTGTTTCTCATGAGAAATGCGAACACCGAGAGGAAGTTCATCACCTGGACATAAAACAAACAGCAAGAAACTCATGGTTAACATAAATAAAATAATTGTGCATAAGCCCTTATTCCATAGTAATTCTTATGTTCAGAATAAGAATCTTTAAGGACTGAATGGTGCTTATGACGCCTGACAGCAGTGTCACACAGAACACTGCTACCCACGCTGATGATGCTTCCAAATGGTCAGTTATCCAAATGGCTGGACGATGAAAACATATTGCACATTTAATATATAATATTCGCTTTTACTGAATGAAAATCTTTGCTCTTCACACACAAATAGAAGATATACGTGAGCTATTTAGATCAATGTTTTCTCCTGACTTTTCTCTCTTCTCCCACATATGTCTGGCTCTACTGCACCTGCGGCCTTAAAAAAAGAAAACCACACTTTGAAACTTCACAGTGCTGAATGTGTTTAACAAAATTTACTTTGCTGATAACTGTAATTCTTCATAGTATCACAGAAAGATCACAAAACACATAAGATAAAAAATGTGTTTTCCAAGGGGAAAATGGACTTTCTCAAGTACATGAAACTAAAATGCAATATGTGCGGCCCCAAAATGATAAAAGTAAGAATACGTATGGATCCAAGAAATAATCCTCTAATAATACTTCTGATAAGAGAACATCCAAGAGTGCGCATGCCGCCAACAAACGCACCTGAGTCCATTTCATCGCTGTGAAAATACGAACTGCACTGGCTGCTGCAGACGCTGGTGAAGGAGGCAGTGGAGTTCCTGTTGCTGTTGCAGTCACTGAAAAGGACGTGTGGATATTACACAAGGACGTGACCAGCCAGGCTGCCCTTCAGCTCCTTACTGCACACACTTACGTTCCCATTTTTATTTAGTAACATGTTATACAGAAAACTTTGAGGCACACAAACTTGCCAACTCAGTTTATCACACATTTATATTATTTTAAACTCAATCATTTCCATTTCCTTATATAATTTATTTGTAAGTGATGCTTTTTCAAAAGTGTGATTATAAAACAGAGTCAGATCAAATATAAATTTTTTCTCAAATCCTATTTCCTAATAATAACTAGATAGCTTTGTAATTGAGAAAATATTTCTATTTCTGCCTTCCTAATCTTTCTGGTATCTTAAATTATAACTTACTGGCTGTATTCTAGCTGCCTTAGAGATGGACTTTGTTTATGCCACCTGAGACCGACGCACAACTCAGAGCTCAAGGCTGATGAGTGTCCAAGGACAGATGTTTAAAATATTTGTTGTGAATAGGGACATGATACGGATTCTAGAGATGGCACAAGAGATATATTATTTTTTTACCTCTCAGAGAAACTAAAAAGGACTTAATTGTAAATTCACAATTAAAATTTTTATCATGTCCTCGTGCGAGACTGTGAGGGTAACTGTAATTATCTGATAAGCAGAATATGAGACAGAAAGTATTTTTAGACATGTAATTTCCCCCTGGAGAAAAACCATAGATTTCTATTGAAGAGCATGCTGCTATCTTTAGAAGTTAAAAGTAAATGAGATGGTAAAGGTAGTTAATCTGTGTGATATATTATTAAATCTCCAGAAGTAATTAACTTTCTGCATTTGTTAAAATCTCTCTTAGAAAGAGAAATTGGGATGCTGCAGTAACTAAGATACAAAATAAGAAGTGAGACCAATGGGATTCCACTTCTTTTCATGAACAAAACCAAATTATTATCAAAATCCATATGGCTTTGTAGCAAGGATTATTTGAAATCATCCTGCTTCCCCATATTTCCACTATAAATATATGTTAGTGGTAGAATGTATGCTTAAAATTACACAAGGCTCTGGGTTCAATTCTCAGCACTAAAGTAAAATAAATACAATACTTTTCCTGCTAACTGTATGTTTGTAACAAACATCCCCAAAAAGAGTAGCATTAACTTAATTAATACTTACACAGTATCATCTCATTGTAAAACACTAGAGCAAACACAAGTGAAGAAGGCAGTTTTGCCTTTGATTAATATAAATGAAACAGGAGATGCTACAGCGGCTTACAAAGCATCTGTAGCTGTTTAGACACTCCTCAGTGAGCTTTAATGAAGGAAGTTCAGTGGAGGAGAGCTCACTGGAGGACCCAGTAGGAAGATGACAACAATGGGGAGTAAAGGTGCGAGGAGGTGAACTGTATTTGTCCACTGCATTCATATGCTGAGATCTAACATTCGTGTCTCAAACTATGTCCCTGTCTTGGGATATGGTCTTTATGGAGGTCTTAGCATTAAAATGACATCATGAGGATGGGTTCTTAACCCAGCATGAACAATTCTTATAAAGAGGGAAAATTTGGACACGGGTAACAGAGAAGGAAGATATCCACGCTCGAGAATTATGATAATAAATTTCTGTTGTTTGTACCACCCAGTTTGTGATACTGTTCTAGCAGCCATAAGAAACTAATGGAAGGCAGCCAGAGAAGAAACAAACACAAAGATGTTGGGGGAACCAGGCAAATGAAATTAGTCCAATTAGTAGCACTGACTGTAATAAGAAATGAGCACATAGGGAAAAAAGAATCCAATGAATTCATGATCTGAAAGTAGTGTTGGTAAAATAATGTTAATATAGGGATGATTTTCCTATTTGTTACACATATCACAAATCTGTTTTCAGAGTAAGTCTTCCAAGTCAGGTCTATGGAGTTAGAGAGAAAAAAAACCAAAACACAAAAACAACTTTTCCCAAGTTACTCAGATTATAAAAAGGATGAATCTGAAAGATTACACTGCCACACTGTGCTCTGTCTCATGTTAGTTTTAACCGATAAATTATTTTAAAAGCACAAAACACAAAACCAACAACTGAAAAAAACTTGTCAAAACCTCTACAGAAAATATAGAATCACATTTGGCTTTGCTGACAAAATAAGGCTGAGAAAATTAATGACTTACCTGTAAGAGTCTCTGTTGCTGATGGTGTCATGACCTGAATCTTCCTGCTCATCTCCTGCTACGTTAAAACACACTCGTTTGCTGTTTCTCTCTCCCTTCTCGTTGTCACTATCTATCGGTGTTACATACTCTGATGTCTTGTGCTCCGATTTAGGGGAATTTGTTATAGAAGACAAAAGGCTGTGATGTGATATTAAGGGATAGTAAGTACACATTTTCAAACTATCTGCTACAGACAATTACCGTTCCCGTTTAATATGATAGGTTCAGAGTACTTTTAGAGTCCGGCCACATTTGTATCAAATAAATATTCTTTTGTGTAAAAAATAGATCACAGAAATTTTACTTTTTCTATTTAGAATAACAAATAGCATACAATTTAGACCAGAAAACTACATTCAATCCCTCGTTCTACCATTTAGTAGCTTTGTTATCAGGACACTGGTATGGTAGTTATCTTTGACACTTACAAAACAAGGATAAGAACATCTAGCCCTCTGGATTACTGTGAGAATGTTACCTCTGTCCTCTCACCAAACCACTGCCATCACCATCGTATGAAATAAGTGAAAAGTTTTAAAGTAATAATCAAATATGAGACACCAGCACTAGATGTCCTTTACAGTCTTGACTGGTTAACCCTCAGATATTAGACACCCAGCTGTCCACTGAGCCATCCCTTGGGATTTTCCCTGTCCTGTCCATCCCTTGTCCCTACTCACATAAACAAGAAGCTTGTCCTTGCTGACTTTAAGTTGTTAGGCACAGCCACATTCAGTGTGGGGACAGGAGGAGGCAAGGGCTCCTCCAGTCTCACTGGCAAGCTAGCCAAAGCAAAATGACACAAACTGTCCAATGGAAGCGCTCTTCTACTGGACTCAAGGTTGAAATGTTATGCTGAGAATGACCTGGAGTGAAACCTGCCACAGCTGAGGACTGTGAGGAGCACCGAGTCTATCACTCTAGAGCTTGAATATTAAATGTTTAACTCAAAATGAGGCCAGAGTAGATTTCGTCTTTACCAAACATAATGCTATAACACCTCCATGGTGAATTAAAACATACCTAAACCAAGAGTCCATGTAAGCTTTTAAAGCCAACAATAATTTTCTTATCTACTAAATACATATGAGATTCAGTTTCAACCAATAGCACAAATCTTGACCTTTGTTTTCCCACTGCAACAGCATGCTCATTTTGTTATTATAAGGGTATTAGAATAGTTTCTACATCTTATATATATAATCCCATAATGTTAAATCCAATGTTGTACATTGAATAAATTCTCATCAACTGGTTTCGCCAACTAATTAAACACATTTATTGTTCACTATGTTATTCTTGATGCTCTGAAACAGCAGTTGACAAAACACACAAAATTCCCCACTACCTTGGAATATTCCTTTGAAAGGGTAACACAAGTAAACTCTACAGTGACACCTTGGTTAAAGAACTTAATTCCTTCTACAATTCAGTCCCCAAATTCCTTCTACAAGTATGCTTACAATTTGGTTGCAATCAGAATGATGGAATAAACTGCAGAAAGGATTATGTTCATGAAGCAAGGTATCACTGTAGTACATCAGATAGTAGCAAATGTTAAGGAGAAAAATGGAGCAGGAAGCTTGGAACTGAGGCTGGGAAAGGGGCTCTGGGGTAGAGTACTTGCCTAATGCGCCCAAGGCTCTGGGTTCAATCTCCAGCACTACAGAAGAAAGCAAAAATCAAAAAGCTACAATTTCATATAATGTTGTCAGGGAAGGTCGTAAGGTGATGCTTGAGTAAAATTTTGGCACTTGGTAGTATTCAGACACCAGTAAAAACTGGAGGAGCTATGTCACATGGTTCAAGGTTCTGTGAACATTTTCAGTAACTGAAAGCTATGGATTATTTTAAACAGCTTTTCTATTTGGAAAGATACTTCTATGTCTTGTAAGACAGATGGCATGAATCTGATGAATAAATATTCATTCCTTCCGCCCAAAAGATTACAACATTAGGCTAACTCCAATTACCTAGGCTTCATACTGCACAGATAGATGAACTCTGAATACCGAAAAGGAAAGATAGGCAAGAGGTCTGGCTTTGTAGGGAGTCCCTCGTGCTTATGTACATTTTAAACTAGAAGTCATGGGGCTAAGCATGAATCATTTTTCAGAGTTATAAAAATTATATTCACAAGTTTGTTTTTCCCTTTAAACAGCAGCAATCATGCTCACATGACCCTGTGGGAATAGGTTTCGTGTACACTCCTTTTGCAACAGTAAGGCCTCAGACTGTAATATCTTATCTCAGCATGCAAAAATGTGTTCTGCTGCTTGTTCTCATATGCAATATTAAACTACCTACTAATCACCTATCAATTGAAGTCCCACGCAGCACATTATCCCACATCGGTTTCCTCTTAATGGCATTAACTCATTAGGATTTTCATGCACACCACATTGCACCTATTTGTGATTTAAGATACATCGCCCTCGTTACACCTAACGTTTACTGACCTCTTGTTCCAGCCCCTATGCAAAGAACTTAGCAAGTAGTCGGTCCCAATTTTGCAGGTGGGATGAGAAGACACACTACTATGTGCATATACTTTGCTGACTGAGAAGAGCTTCCCCTCCTTGAGTATTCCAGGGGGAGCACAGAGGTCATTAACACAGGCCCTGGATTGGGAGGCACTTACGGGCCTGGCCCCTCAGCTCACAGCAGCCCACGTGACGTGAGTGGAAGTGATGCAGGTCACTTCTAGGAGGAAGCCTCTATGGCAGTGCACCGTTCGCCTTGCTCCCTCCTTCTGCCGTGGCAGTCAGACACCTCGGCTGAAGGGACACACACCCAGAACGCTGAGTGACGACAATGTGGAGGACAGATGCCATGGCCAGGGATGGCAGGGAGAACAGTCTTAAAAGAAGTGTCTGTTGTGTTTACATCTCTGACACTTTCTCTGTTTTTGTGAACAATGAAGGGGGTAAAAATCAGGTATTGTAGACAAACCACCATATGTGTAGAGAAGAAAACTGAGTAACTTGGGCAGAGTAGCAGCCATTGTAATGGGAGACTGGGCAGAGCTTCTCTACTGATAGCCAGCGGCCAACTCTCAGGTGCCCAGGAGGCCAGCGAGCTGCACAGAACCAAGCAGCAGAGCCTGCTGGAGTGAGGGGATTCTCAGTGAAACTGTGCTGGTCACTGTCCAGGAACACAATGAAACTCAGGGACCTGAGTTTGGACAGAGGGAGAGACAGCTCACATAGCAACTGGTAGATCACAATAAGACCTCTGATGTCACAGTCAGACCAGAAGACCTCGGGTGTCACATGCACAGGTCCAACCAACTGTGGATTACACTCTGAGAAACACAAGCTACACTTGTACTGAAGATGTGTGGTATAAATGTTCATCATTTCCCAGACAATATAATACAATCATTATTTATATGCAACTTAAATTAGATATTTTAAGTAATCTGGAGATGATATATAGAATGTATACAGCATAAAATGATTATGTATAGGTTATGTGCAAATACTACATCAATATTTTTATTCTGAAATAGGTACATTTTATGTAGACATTATGACCACACTCAACATTGAGAATTTGCATCAGTATATGACATGACTTAATCTTCTTTTTTTCCCATTCCCCTACCCACCCTACAACTCCCTACCCTTACATGCATATACTTTCTTTTTTTTTTTTTAATCTTTATTGGTACATTAAATATACACATCATGATTGCACTCCATAATGGGGATTTGTACCAGTATAAGACACAACTTAATTCTCATTTTTTCCCATAGCCCTACCCACTCTACCGCCCCCCCATATACATAAAATTTGTTTCCTTACTTTTTTGTTACAATCTCAACATTTTCCCCTTTCACCCTATTTTACATTGAGCATTTTCTATTGCACAATATATAACATATAAATGCATATACTTTCTTTACCTTTTTTTAACCATCACAGCTTTTCTTTCCCCTTGTTATTATTCCTACCCATTTCCCTTTGAATATTTTCTATTTTACAATATCTATCATATATTCTAAAAATCATTGACATTTTCAGTTCCTCATACCAGAGAAAAGATATGGTATTTACACATCTGTGACCTATTTATTTCATTTATGAATATGTCCTCAAGGTATGTCCATGTGAGTATGAATGACTCAAACTTACCACTCAATACTATATTATTTTATAAAAGGGATTTGAAGCTCCTGGGACTTTTTTTAAATCTGTGGAATGACCTGCAGCCAATCAGCTGTAGATACCAAAGGACAACTGTAGCCTAAGAGCAATAACACCACTTAACGGTTTGAATTAGTGGCCTAGAATAATTCACCTTTACAGGTCCTTATAACATCTGCTGAATATAGAATATAGAAGAGACTCAGCCTGGCAACTCCTTGGGTGCTAATGAGGGATCATGGGACTCTGTCTACGGTGACAGCTCTAACACATTTGGAAGCATAACTGACAGAATCCGACATGGGATTAGAGGTAGAGAGAAGGAAAGAAAAGGAGCCAAGATGACACTTAGACTCTGGCTTGATAGACTGGCAGAGTTGGTGCATAATTCACAGAAAGGGGAACCCTAAAAGCGGGGCAGAAGCAGTTGGAGTATACAGAAAATGTAAGTCAGTATTGGAACCGAATTTAAATTTGAGATATTTGCGATACAACTCCCTGCTTCATAATGCAAACTGAGAAACTCCGAAAATGAAGAAAGTCTATGCATATAGCAGTGTGATGCTGCCTGGCACAGAAGCACTTCTAGCAGATGCTGCTTTTATGAAGCTGTGCCCTCTACTTGGACATTTATCAGCAGCACACTTCAGGAAACTGCAAAGCTAATTCTACCACCAACACACCACTCCTATCTGGAAGCCCCAAGTCACTAACTGTCCATTGATGTAGTTTGCTAGTTACTCATTTCTGGAGCACTCAGCACTTGCAAAATTAAATCTGTTTCCCAATTTCCTATCTTCACCAGCCCTCTTCACTCACTGATTCCTTCCTGAGAGAATATACACATCCTTTATTTAAAAATCTCATCAAAGGTCTTGGACTCTACATGAATTATTTTTGCTTTTATTCATTTCTAGTATTGAAGTGTGGTTAACCAGAAAATAATACATTCAAGGACAAATGACTTAGCCTCTCAAAGTGAAAAGGAAAAGCCTTGATTATATTCATAACCTGACTTTATCTCATTGCTACCAGACAGCACATTCATCTCTATCTTTGAACCTGAAGGTAAGCAGGAGGATTTAGCAAAATGCCTGTGTGTTAGAGGAAGTTTTATTTCTAGAAGAGTTCCCAGGTCTCCAGACTTCCTAAGACAAGTTCCATACTAGCCCCTTGGTAGGAATAAATGGCTTCTAGAGAGGTGAGCAATGAGATCTTATGAAACAGTTCTAAAACCTGGCAGTGCCTCTGAGGGCTGTGTTTCACTCTGATCAAATGTAATTACTGCATAGTGAGAAAACTGTTTGGTAACTAGCTTTTTAGATATTTTGTTAAGCTTCACTGCACTGCAGGATCCTAGAGCACTAAAGACAATGGCAAGTCCAGGCCCTCGGACAACTAGACTATTTTTCAGTGACTATATAAAAGACTAAATTATGTGGAACATGTTTATATTTAGAATTAAATTATATGGTGTACACAGAAAGAAACCAAGTTAGTTTTTCAACTATTTGCTTGTATCACTTTTCTAACAAATATGCAGAGCTGGGAAAAAGCATTTAGAGTAACAAGTAATTTAGAGTTGGGGAAATCGTAAATGAAAAATAATGATTTTTAAGGAGTTTTAGATAATGAAAATGTCCAATCCTTTCATACAATTAATGCTTTAAAAATAAACATTTCAAAGCAAATAAAAGGAATTCCTTAGCTTAGATTTTTCCCCATCACAACCTATCTGTGTTACTTGAACCTTAAAAAAAAAGGAAAGTCAAAAAATTAACAAAGGCTAAGCCTGGATAATGATAGGCAAGGCTGGACAGTCAATGCACCAAATCTGTGATGGCAAAAAGGTTTAGGAATACAAAGAGCTATTGTGGCACATGTGCCATCGATTCACTAATCCTACTAGAGGCTCAGTCTCTGGACCAATTTAAGCACAGGCATATCAATAATTCTGCCACTAACAAAAGACTCAGCTGAATAGTGAGATTAATAACTTGGCCCAACCGCAAGTATGAAATTGGTCCAGATGTTCTCCTAAGATCCTTCTGAGAGCTGACATCTGTGATTCAAAACTGTTTATTTCTTTAATAATAAAGATTCTTCTTCTCTGTACTTCCTAACTACCTCCAGAGGAAAAGAACTGGTTTCTAAAATGGAACATATCATGTAATAGAATCCTGTTTATTGGGCTGGAGATGTGAGTCAGTGGTTGAGTGCTTGCCTAGCATGTGCAAGGGCCTGGGTTCCAACCCGAGAACTGCAAATAATAAAAATAAAAACAAAACCTTCCCACTTATTATAGACAGCAAAAAATGCATTAAAATATAAATTTCTGTGTTACCAGAGTTCCAAGATAATTCAAAGCACCAGGTAGCCACTTAAAGTAATCTCCTGCTCTTTCAGCAACTCTTTCAGCAATTTATTTGTCTAAAGGGGAAGGCTCAGTTTAACATATAAAATGTGACAAGTAACTTTTAAAAACCAGCTCCCCACAAGGAATATAATCATTATGTACTGCAACATGTGCTAATATAAATGATTTGTAAAAATCAGTTCATTAGATAGAGGACAACAATTTTAATTCTAAATTGTCCATAAAACTTAATGAAACATGATACACAGATTTTTTAAATATCATGCACTTAATATGGAAATCTGTGATCTCTGAATTTCAAAAATATATAAAATGAGAGTGTCAATCATGACTTCATTATTTTAAAGCCTTACTACAACAGAACTGTGGAATGAGTTCTAGCTATTTCATATCTAAATTGAATTATCTATACAATATGGGATGATATGTGTATGTGTGATAAACAATCTCTTTGTTATGAATGCAAATCAACAACTTCATAGAGAACATCTACAACGAAAATAGGATTATATATATATATAAAATTTTGAGAATCTACTATTTATGAATATATTTAACAATTTTATCTCTTGAATGGATGAGCAAACCTAAAGTCTGATACAATGCTGACTGTTTTATGTATTAACTTCTATCGTTTTCACCACAAAACTTAAAATTTATTATTATTATTCACCTATTTCTACAAATGAAAAATAACTCTTCCAAAGTTGTTTTTTAATTCAAATTTTTATTGATACATTATATATACACATCATCACATTCAACATTGAGCGTTTGTATCAGTGTATAACATGACTTGATTCTAATTTTTTCCCATTCCCTGACACTCCCTACATCTCCCCAACCCCTATATACATAAGCTTTGTTTCCTTTTTTTAATACTATCACATTCTTTTTCCCCTCATTATTTACCCCTACACCCTTTTTTTCTTTTAAATATTTTCTATTTCACAATATCTACTGCATATACTAGAACTCATTTACATCTTCATTTTCTCATACCAGAGAAAAAACTAGGATTAGCGATCCTATTTGACCTGGCCATTCCTCTACTAGCTATATACACAAAAGAATCAAAGTTATGATTTTTTTTCTGCTCTATTGAGTTGCTTTGACAAGTTGTGAAAGAACAGTAATTATATACTAGAAATGACAAAACTCTACAGAGATCAGGTGATTCTCTAACTTGCAAATTCCTAAATTAATATTAGAGTTGATCTGGTTAGAAATGTGTGAGACTGCCTTCATCTTATCTCAATTAAAACTTCCACATTATTGGTGATGCCACATGGACAACTGCTTAGTGGATAACGAAGTCAATCAAACCAGAATAAAGTGCTGGTTTGGGGTATGTATCTTTCTCTATTTACTCACTTAAGAAGTACACATCTATGATGCTTCATATTTTTCATAGTATCTCTTGAGTGAATGTACACTACAATAGTATCTTGAACTATAAAAAATAACAAGGACATACCATATGTAGTTAGCACACCTTTACACCTATTTTTAATGTAGTATTTTCACAGTGAATCACAGTGCTCATTTATAAAACAGAATTTGACCATTCTCTTTCTTCATATTAAATGTTTGCTTAAAATATCTATCCATCTATCTATGTCTCGTTTTCATCATTTTCAGGTATTAGAATAAAGAAAATCTCTGTAATCTACACAAACTTTACACAATTCTTAAAGCTAAAGAGAGAATGAATGGATTTTTCAAAGCTCACCTTTTCTCCAGTTATCTTATTAGGTAAATGTAAAAGCGTAATACGAAATACTTACTCATCTATTTGATGAACGCACATCTCCACCTCTTTCAATGCAGTCTGAAGTTTGCCCAGCAGTTTCTGATAGATGTCTTGAGTCTCTAAGTCTTCTTCTTTTAATAAATACCGGAGACCACGACCACCTTGCTGTCCCAGAGACAGACCTGAGGGAGCCGCCATGGTGGTAATTGTATGCTGAACGTACACCATAGGGCTCAGTTTCCCTGAGGAAGTAAAATCAACTTACAGTAATATTTCCCAGTGTCATAGCTGCCCAGTCCTATGCATTTTAGATGTCCAAGCTTAAATAAAATACAGCGCCAATCCAGTGCTGAACTTAATTCAGAATTAAAGTTCATGGAGAATTGTAATTAAAAGCTACCAATAGTTCAATCCCTCAGCCTCGGCAATGGTGAAGAATGGCACTGTGCATTCTTTGGAATTTTTCTTCAAGTTAGAGGGTCATTTCATCTACTTTCTCAGCAGGTGAACTGTGCCTATCCTCTATCCAAGGAAGGCAAAAAATAAAAGTCCCCCTTTCAAAAAGGAACATAATGAAAATGTTCAATTGCACTTTCAATGTGAAGATGCTTATGCATAATTATCTAAGTGATTAGAGAGAGAGGAATCTTTTAGGAAAGGGAGGCTTACTTGCAAACAAGGACTCTGTCAGATTTTAAGGTGTAGGAATACCTGCAACTGCCTCACTTACTTTCCATGACTTGATAAAATTTCAAAAGCCAACTTACCTTGCTCACAAGATTTATTTTCTTTATCATGAGAATTATGTTTCCTATTATCCAACTGAACACCAAAGGCACTCCCCAGGGAGGTAGATGTTTTAGGATAAGAAACTTCCATCACATTGACATGGCAGTTGGTAGGGCAGAAATCACTGCTGTGCAGTGGAGAGATTTTAGATTTGGCCTGTTTAAAGGTGGGCCAGGCTCTATTCTTCAGGACACGAGAGAACTGCAAATTAAAGAAGAAATGAAAAGTACTTGAACATATAATAATAACCCAAACATTTCACTTCCAACATCCATAACAAAATCAAAGAAAATTAAACCATGTCAACTGACACAAATAAAATAAATTATGTTTCAGTTGCACGAGGTACTATGAAGACAAAGTATAATGAGGACTGTGAATAGGCTCTGTCAAAGTATAGCCCTTTCAGATACACTCCAGGGACAAGGGCCCAAATGGAGTGTTGAAAGGTAACTGAGACAGTAGGTTGAGACAGTACATACAGGGAGCTCTTTTCAGGAAAGAGATCAAAGAAATGGAGCCGGGCATGGTGGCTTAGGCCTGTAATCCCAGTACTTGGGAGATAGAAGCAGGAGGATTACTGTGAGTTTGAGGCTTGCCTGGGCTACATTGTAAGTTCAGGGCCAGCCTGAACTACAAAAAGTATAAAAAAAAAAAAAAAAGAAAGAAAGAAAGAAATGGAACACTAGGTAGAGAAGAGTGTGGTAGGCAGAGAAAGTATCTGTTTGTAATAAGTGACACAAAGAAATAGCATAAAGAAACATTTTCACATTGACAAGAAAAAATAAGTCTTGGAAGTGAGACTTCTAGTTTTTAATATATTCATAGCTTGATAAAACATTAACTACAGCAACATATTTAAATCCAATTACAGTCATTTGGCTAAAAGTCAGAAATAACACAAAGGTCAGCTGTTAGGCAGATAATTAAGTCATTTGAGTATAAAACATCTTTGGACTGAAGTTACAAAAGTTCTGTTTTTGATTGCCTTGGGGAAGAATTTTACACATCATTTTTCAAATCTAAGTATCAGTTTCAAGGTTATATGGCATTAATAAGTACAGGTATTTAGGATGTTCAAAATAATACTTCCACTTGCACCTGTAATATTTTTATGTAAATAAAAACTACCTCTTGAATGCAATGTATTTCTAGAATTCCAAGTACTGAAACTAAATCAAATTATGGAGTTATTCTAAGACAAAAATAATGACTTTGGAACTAAAAAAGATTCTGAAGATAGTTTATCAGCCAAATATTCCTCAAAACAGAATAGTTTTATATGTCAGCATATCCTCATTCACAGACAATAAAAGGGCTGCACAAGATTATTCAGGTCTGAATTCAATAAGGTTCAACCTTGTCTCACTCATTAACCAAAAATAAACTGAGGGCTGAAAAACTGGCTGGGAAATCTATTATGATTACAGTGACCTTTATATATAGAAACCAACTGTTTTCTATGTTTAAAACTTAAAACTTTCATAGTCAAAATTAAAGTCAATCCAGCCTCTTTAAAAGTTTAGTTTCTATGGATACATATTATTGCACAAAAAAAGGAGTGCTAAAGCTTCCATATAGAAGAAAAATATGTTAATAATAGCTTTAAACTAAATATGTGGAAATTTAAAAAATCACAAACAGATTCTGTTAACATGCAGTTGACACATGAATAGGGATACCTGAATATAACCTATTGGATTAACATCTTAGGTTTTTTACATCTTTTTCAAATTGAGATGACCCCCAAATTATGTTTTTGTCAATTTGCTTTTGCAACTAGTGAGACAGTCAGTTTTATTTAAGTATGCTTATGACAAAATAAGATGGTAGAAAGCATTTAGGCCCCACTTTATTAGACATCCTCGGGGCCGGGGATTTAGCTCAGTGGTTCTGGCAACTGTCTTGCAAGCACAAGGACCAGGGTTCAATCCCCAGTAACCACATACCATACTGGGTGTGGAAACTCACCCCAGCAGCAACCAGTACCACATACCACAGTGCCGGGCATGGTGGCTCACGCCTGTCATCCCAGCACTCGGGAGGCAGAGGCAGGAGGATTGCTGTGATGTGAGTTTGAGGCTGAGCTCAGGGCGAGCCTGAACTACAAAGTGAGACCCTGTCTCAAAAAAAAAAAAAAAAAATAGACATCCTCTTTTATATCCACATTAAAGATAAACATAAGTGAGATCCACATTAAAGATAAACATAAGTGAGACAGTACTTCAAAAGACTGATAATAGGGTCAGGGATATAGCTCAATGGTTCTGGTACCTTCCTCACAGCCACAAGGTTCCAAGTTCAGCTCCTTGTATTAGAAAACAAAAAAAGACTGATACTTAGAGTGTTACGCACCAACTATGCGACTGAGGCAGATTCTTATTTCCAAAGGGACATTGACAAGAGTCAGCACACACCACAGTGTGGAGACTCAACAGTGACCTTGCTAAAAGAGCTTCCTATAATCTAGTGGTATTATTATCATTGACTGTCAGGCTGTCTCACTCTACGGTAAAAGTGTTCAGGATCTCAGTGACTTATGAGCCAAGAGATCACATATCATATTCATGAGGATGATGATTTTAAGAATCTATTCTATTTGAGAAGAAACCTTGTAATATGTTTCTAATCCCTCTGCAATGCACCCAGTTACCTGCAAATAATGTTTACAGAGGGACCAAAAAAATGACAGTTTTCATCCACTGTGATTAATTTATCAGGTCTCTGTATACTCGCATCCTATGTGGAGTTTGGACTGATATTTTCTCTCCATCTCCAATGCTTCCACACCAGTCAGAGTCATCATGCACTTGCATCTTTACAGGTAGCCAAGATTACTTACTAACCTTCCCACCATCCTGGCTCTTCCCCAGCCAAAACTTTAAGCTAGTGGCCCCCAGCCCTGTGTCGTGGAATTGCACTGCACAGAAAGGGGAAGGCAGGCAAGCAAGCAAAGCTCCCTCTGTCTTTACCCTCACTCCCCACCACTCACATCACTGCTTCAGCTCTTCCTCTTCTCACATCCATCGGGCATTAGGTTCTCACAGGAATGCAAGTACTGGTGTCAACCATCAGTACCAGGTATCTCAGTTGTGCCTCCTGTGAATCATCCAGAATCACCCACCACACACTTGTCCACAGAAAAGCCATGTTCCACAGAACCAGTCCCTGGGGCCAAAAAGGTTTGGGATCATTGCTTTCTACAATCACCAAAGTGATTTTCAAGCAAGCAAATCTGATAGCTATGTGATTTCAGGACATCACTACAAAAAAAAATTGGTTCTTTCAGTTTTCTTTGTTTAATTATATCTAACTCAAATCATCCTTTCTAGTCCAGGTGACATGCCAACTCTTTACCAATAAGATCAATCTTATCTCCACATCTCTGCCTGAACTTATGATGTCATGTTTCTCTTCCCTTTCACATCCTCTTTCCTTCCTTTCATTGTGACAAATGCTACCAACCACAGTAGCTACTGCATGATGACAATTCAATCCATAATGATTTTCCCTTTGCTAAAATTTCACTGTTCTCTCATTCAGACTCATACCGGGTAACGCACAAGCTGTGCAATAACACAAGTTACTTGACTACCCTGAACCTCGGTCAATCTATCAATAAAATGAGCAATGTATATCTCACATTAAGTTTACATAATGTAGGCAAACTGTAAAACATCTCATGTGCTACCTGCTATGTTGCTGTAGACTGTCAGCATCCTACACAATCCTACAAAACACTGCCACAGAAATTGGGGTGAATGGTGGGTGCCAGCATGTTCAACCATTCATGATTGTTCTCCAAGTAGGTTAAGTTGGCAATATTATCCATCCCTTCATACATCTTGACTTTTCTTGTCATATCAGTTGTGTAAGAGCAGGCATTGTTGAGTAACTCTTACTTGTGCTTCTATTTTCCACATGAAAGGTACTCATTAGTACATATTCCCCAATTTTTCCTTTCCCATCCTACAACAAATTTACTGTTATGAAAATGAGTGTTTGATCTATATGATGGACTTTTATTCAAGACAATTTTTAAAATGCCGGCCACATAAAGTAAATACTTCCTTGTTTTACCTCTTCTTTTGCAGGGATATGCTATGGATGGATGCTCTCTATAACATTTCTTGCTATTATAAAATCTACAGTGAAAGATTTTTTTAGAACTCAGCCTAAGAAAACATATTCCTTTTAAGAAAACAAAAGTATACTGATAAATATGTAATGGGTTGTTTTCCTTTGAATTTTGTGTACCAAGAAAGTCAAGGTCAATGTCAGCAACTACACAAAGTCTTGAAAACTGTTAATATAGGATCCTTTTCCTGGGAGTCTGTACCTCTATTCTGGAATAGCTTGAGCATGTAGTAGATATTGATAATTTCCCTCTAATATTCATTCTCTTCTTCTTTTCAGTAAAAATCTTCCTGAGTTTCAGCTACACCCTGCTGCCAGCCTGTGAGAATACCTCCCCAGCCTCTCTTCCATTAAATAACTAAGACAGTGTGCACAGTAGTGCTATGGATAACTTGGATCATGACCTTGGACGGAAACACTTTACACTTTGCCTTTCCTTTCAAGCCCTTCTGGGGAGTAAGGACTCTGACATGGCAGTGAGCCAGGTTTGACCCTGGAAAAGGGATTAATATCCTAGAAAAAAAAGAGCAAATATATCAATTGAAAAAGATTCTTAAAGAATTGTCACTCCATCTACCACTAAACTCCTGTGAAGTTGCACTTTCATAGGAATGACAAATCTATCTTGTTTAATCCTCTGCTATCTTTGTCTTTCATAAAACAGCTTAATCAATCTGAATTCTAGTTTTTAAATATAGTTTAGCTTTTACATATGTATTTCCTTAAGCTACTTCCAGTGTTTTTGTTGGATGAAATGATGGAGAGAAGGAAGAAGAAAAGCCAAGGAGTGAAAGAAAAAGACACTGGCACAGCAACCAGTTTTCAACTTGGGATCTGTCTGAGCCCCTACACATCCTCAACAGATCTATCTTGAAGCAGAGTGACTCTCTTTGTCAAATGTGGGAAAAAGAAGAATAATACTAATTAGCACTTGTTTAGAATCTCTATATTTTACTTCAAAATCCTATCACATCCTACACAGAAAGAAGTAAAAAGAGAATTTCTCTCCTTCAAAACCCAGAAGTGGCACATTTGTGGATGTAGTAAGCTGAGCTCAGCTGTCATAAAGAGAGGACAAACACACCCGGTACTGATCCTAAGATCACTCTCAGTCATGTGACTGGACTTTAAAAAATTAAAACAGCTAGGCACACTTAGCAAGTCAAATATTAGAGGAAGTGTTGAAGAAAAACATTAATGGTTCCTCTTTTCCTATCATCTCACTCTTACCTGCTGTAGCCAACTGCAGACTCCCTAGAGGTTTCACACATGTGTTTTTCTGCTCTCATTTATACAAATTTGGATTTTTTTTCTCATAACATCAAGGACATGAAATATAGTCAAATGACATTAATATACTGTATAACCCAGTATGCTCTAGTGTGGATGTATAAAATTTTAATTAATCACATTCTGGAGACAAAAATTTAATGAGTCTCCTATTGATACAAATAGAATGAAAATTTAATTTTTATACGTTATATGTTTAGAGGTCAATTTTCATTAATTCTAAGTCCAAAATATATCCTAAATCCTTCTAATTTTCTGTCTCCTCTATCTCCACCGCAGTCCAAGCTACTATCACTGCTCTCCTGGACTACTATAATTGTTTCGAACTGTTCTTGATTTCTCCCTTGCTACCTTTTGAAGCCCATTTTTAACAAAAACATGATCTCTCCAAACTCTAAATTAAGTGATGACATCCACCTGCTTAAAAACTCTCCACTGGCTTTTGTTGGTGTAAGAACAGACTCCAACTCCTTCCAAAGCTCCAGAATGCAGAATAATCCACAGCCCGTTGTGAGCAGCACCTGCTGAAGTCTCTGACCCACCCGGCCACCCAGGCTTTTCTTTCTCCTTCACTGCCTCTGAATCACCAGTTACTTTTTTACCAAGATGGTGCCCCTCAAATTCAAATGGAAGTTTCTATCTGTCATTCAGAAACAAGCGTTCTTAAAGAGGCTTTCTCTAGCCATTCATTCTAAAGAGACCACCTTGGCACTGCCCGCCTCTCTTTGTTCTAACTCTTTGCAATGTTTGAGTACCCTCCTAGGTAAAGATTTATTTACTTCTTTGTGGTCTCCTCCATGCAAATGAAAACATCATGAGAAGTTTTTGCCTTGCTCTTGGATATATTCCTGACACCAAGAACGGTGCTTGGCACATCAAAAGTACCTGACAAATAAGTGTCAATAAATATACCCATTAATCAATTTAAAATGTCTATTTTCTACATACTTTTGATTGAAGTCCTCTTTTTGTTGGAAGAAAAGAAAAATTGAGGTATCATGTAATTTTAAAATTTGACTTTCGAATGAGACAATCTGCATTTAAAACCCGGTTCTTTTACTAGAAAGTAGTTGTCGGGACTGGGGATTTAGCTCAGTGGTTCGGGGGCCTGTCTTGTAAGTGAAAGGGCCTGGGTTCGATCCTGGTAACCACATAACAATACTGGGCGTAGCAGCAACTAGTACCACATACCACAGTGCCGGGCGTGGTGGCTCACGCCTGCAATCCCAGCACTTGGGAGGCAGAGGCAGGAGGATTGCTGTGATGTGAGTTGGAGGCTGAGCTCAGGGCCAGCCTGAACCACAAAGTGAGACCCTGTCTCAAAAAACCTAAAAAAAAAAAGAAAGTAGTTGTCTATATTTGTTACTTTTTTGCACATGTTGGAAATGATACGGTTTATAGGTCTGCAAAGGTTTGAACGAGGATGTAAAAATATTAAATAATAACTCGCACCTGATATTGCTGTGGTTTGAACGTGTTGCCCCCAAATTCACATGCTGCAAACTTATCCCAAAATTCATGTATGAATGAATAGTATTTGTAGGTGGGGCTTTTAGGAAGTAATTAAGATTAGTAATTAAGTCAGGAGGTGGAGTCCCCATAAAGGGGTCAGTGGTTTTAAAACAAGAACAAAGACCTGAGCCAACAGGGGCTCTGCTCCCCATCTGACACCTTCCTAGTAAGGTGGCAGTAAGAAGGCTTGTTCCAGACACCAGCTCTTTCATGCTCCAGAACCATGGGGTAATAAACTATCATAAAAGCTACAGTACCCAGTCTCAGTAGTTTTCTTACAGAAACATTAAACAGACCACAACATTTATACAAATGTTCCTATTATTCTAAAACTTGATACCTGACAAGTCTGTGGACAAAATAATTTTAATTTGACAGTTGAATAATAACCTCACTAAAAAATCACACAAAAATTTATAGGGTTTTTACCTTCTTATAACTGGATATTCTATGACGTATGTGCTCAATTCTTCTACTACAAATGGAACTGAATTTACTCTGAAGATCAGCAAGAATCACTTCATTTAGACAATTAAGGCTGGTGCAGTTTTGTACAAAATGATCATCACTTTTTGCCAGGGCGTCAAGAATCTATCACGATAAAGAGACACAAAACAAAATAAAACAAGCTTCACAAGTAGATATATAAAATTGTCAAACGTTTACATGACAGTGTGACTTTCCTGTATCTGTCTTTTCTTAGTACCTCCCCAGGATTTCCACGTTCAGTGAGACCCTGTCAGTGAAGTGATTTGACATGTCTGCCTAGAATCTCAGCTTTCACCTTCTGCTGACTATAAAAGGCTTCCTGGGGAGACAAGGGGACTTCAAAGGCTTCCCTGCTGAATAAATCAGTACATTCTGATGTGGGAACACATCTCTGTTTTACTCAGTCACTTGGAACATTTTTTTTCCTTATTTGGGTCATAGAACAAGAAAGCTAAAGAAAAGCAATAGTATCTTTACTTGAAACTTGAGAACCAAGCACACATTGAGCAATTCAGAAATGCTTGCTGAAGGGATGAATAAATGAACAGTTATCTTAGTAAAGAATAAATTAATATTTATGCTAGCTGGTAATTTAATAAATTAATATTTTGCTAGCTAGTATAAGCATCAGAGAGTATCCACAGGATGTTACAACTAGCAAATTTCTTGTATTTGTTTGAGTCAATTGTTAAGTTTATGTGTAGGAGTACATTACATCACTGAGAATTTCAAATGAGTTGAAATTATGCATTATATTAATTTATAGCATTTATGGTTTTTCAGTAACACAAAATGTATTATACCCTTAAACAGTCTTTTTATAACATTCTGTAAGACAAAATGCATGATGCGATATTTCAGTCAGCTCTCCTACCATCTCCACTTCTCTGTTACACTGAGAAGGGAGTTTTGTGTAAGCACCAGTGTTAAGAAAAACAGCTGCCTATGTCCTGAGCAGTGTGGTCCTCACTAAATTTCTTAGCTTTTTTAACTTTTCTTTTTGTGTAGAATGGAACTGATAAATATAGTACTGGTTTAAAGAGTTATTATGTATAGAATGCATGTAATTTAACAGACTTGAAATTGCTGAAAATTAAATGATCATGATAACTGAGCCCTGACCTATTACATGGATCCTACTAGTTGTGTAACATAGGTAAAAAGAGACTGCACTTTGAAAACATGTACTTTATATCAGTAGCATGTAATTTAACAGACTTGAAATTGCTGAAAATTAAATGATCGTGATAAATGAGCCCTGACCTATTACATGGATCCTACAAGTTGTGTAACATAGGTAAAAAGAGACTGCACTTTGAAAATACGTACTTTATATGAGGAAATGCTTTAAGTTGATTTTCAGAAAATAAAATGAAAAAAATGAAATAATTCATTTGGATTTCTATATTACTTTCTCACATTACATTTTTAAAATATGCATAATAAATTGTAACTACCTCAACTATAGGTTACTCAAGTAAGAATTAAAGTAATATCAACATAGGATCTATATCTCATTTTTCTTACTCATAATATCTGAATTCTCAGAGGATAATATAATATAGAATGAAATAGAACAAGCCCGACCTATAGATGGTACAGTCAGAGGCTTATTTATCCTTTAATGGGGTAATGTAAGGGAAGCATAGAGTCAGCTCTTTGTACATTTTGTCCACGGAATATAACTGACCTTCTTGTCTCACCATCTTCACTTATGCCTAAGGGTCTCATGGTGGTATCCTTCCAAAGGAGAATTACACAAATGTCTGTGGACCTACCCCTAAACTGTCTAGGCTTCCTGTAATTTTTGCCAACATCTGTGAAATTTCTTACAGTGTATGTATTTTGTGACTTTAAGTATGCATCAGAATACAACGCACACTAAAAAAAAACTTATCCAAAAATCCATTAGAAACACAGTCACAATAATTCACTGACAGAAGCAAGAAAGCTCATCAGCGCAATGACCTCTCTGTCACACTGACTAAAGCTTTACTGTTGCAGAGTCTCATCTAAACACTGTAGTCAAGAAGGATCAGTACAAGAAAGACTGTGCACATGCTTACTAACGGGAGAAGAGAAAAAGGAGTGGAAGGAGCTCCCAGCTGTAACATGAGCAGCCACTCGCTTTTAAATGGGGGGGGGGGACTTGGGGGTCTCGATTGTTTCACTTACAACAAAGAACCTGCTGCCACAGGGTCTCTCATACCTTGGCAGTCAAGCTGAAGAACCCTTTGGGCTCGATCATCTTTTCCACCACATTGCACTTGATCCCAGCCGTGCTGTCATACTCGTACACCACCCCGTATTCCAGGTGGACATTGTCCACTGTCAGGCTCACGTGTTCCTTCTTCCCGTCAAGGATGGCCATTGTATTGAACTTGTCAATCACTTCTGGAATACAGGCTGTTTCAAATCAGCAAATTTATGAAGGGTTGGTTCATTTCTTCAAATAGTTTTGAGTCTTTAAATAATTTTTTAAAACATCTTTAAAGTTTAGCTAAATCCGATGTGCTATATGAAGCATCTATTCTTGTTAACACTTTAAGAAACAAAAACAATTTTTCAAAAAACCAACTATGTGAATGATCAAAATTTCACTACCCTAATGTGACCAATGCAACTTAAAATCCATTTTGATCTGTGGACCAGTTGTAGACTTATTTTTACCAATGTAGATACTATAGATGAAGATTCGTATTTCTTGATTTTTTATTAAAAGTATATTATGACTTAAAATAAAGGTTTCTAACGTCCCTCACATATTAAATGAATAACTTCTCACAAACATAAAACACTGTAAAAAGATGGTCATATTGAAGAAGCAGACGGACATGTAGAAATCATTTTTTTCACAGAGAAGATTCCTAAAGTTTTCCAAATAGATCCTAAAGGCAAAACTTGTCACAGCTCCATAAATTAAAATTTCCATCTGAAATGTCTGCCTGTATTTTTTTAAGCCTACAATCAATAAGCTACTGAAAAGAATGCGAATAGGAAATTGTCAGGAGACCTAATAGTAAAAATTAAATAAAATAAAATACATTAGTTTATTTTGTAAAGTCTTATAATGAGACTGTAAGCCATAAAAATTACGTAGATTAAAGTAGCATATCAGTTTACCCTAAAGTGAGTAAACTTCAGAAAATTCAGAATAAATTTCTATCCCATCAACCAATAGTAACTTTCAATTTTGTATCAATGCTAATTTATTGGAAACGAGGACTATCACCTCAGGAGAAGGCTCTGAGGCGTTTTCCTCTTTTAAACAAAGGATGCTATATATAATCATGAGAATTTTCCTGCTCAAAAGACTGAGATATTTCTGATATTGTCAAAAGATGACTGTGTCCAACCATGTAGCCTACCAAGAATGCAGAGAAAACAGACTGTCTAGGTATGACCATGTATATAGATGCTATACAACAAGCAATGTCTACTTGGTCCTTGGCCTATCTTCTGAAAAAGAATCTTTCAGAATCCATATAGTCTACTGAGCAATAGACATGGCAGTGGAGTCTTTTGTTCCTCATTCTAAGCTCCTTTCAATATACCTGACTGTGTACAGGTGAGATGGTTCTTCATGAGCTAATACCTGAAGTCAAAGTGGGACTGGTGGTCAAAGCCATGTGATTATGGGATGGAACTTTCAGGATCATCTCAGACCTCTAGTCAAACAACAAGAGCCAGAGAGAAGGTTACTCCTGCCTCATACTGAACATCTATAAAACCTTCAAAATGGCCAGGATAGGAGAGATTCCAAATTGGAGAACACATCTGAAAATCAGGGGGAAGGCACACTTCATTCCTATGAGGACAGAGCTACTGGGCTGGAGACCCTTCCAGATTCAGAGCCTCTCCTTAGCTATTCATTTGGTATCCTCTATAATAAATCAGTGATGGTAACTAAACTGTCTTACAGAGTTTCATGAATCATTCTTACCAATTGTTAGACTCAAGAAAAAAGTGCAAGGGGTCAGTAATACAGCTGAAAACATGGAACCTGCAAAAGACACATGAAGTGAGGGCCATCTTGCTGGACTGAGTTCTTCACTGAGGGACCTGTGCTGACTCCTAGCAGTCACCATGAGAATTTAACTGCAGAATACCTAGCAAGTTTCTGTAGAGTAGAAAAACTACTTGGGGGGGG